>JAANIC010002712.1:51402-123480 GCA_017607545.1 Acromyrmex charruanus
ATGAGTTTATAAAAAGATTTTATACATGATTTTATGTGTATATATGTGTATATATAAATATATGTGCATACGCATATCAATATAGCAAAAATTCGAAATATTGACTTAATAAATAAATGACTTCATTAATTTATAAATTTGATAAAAGAAAAAATGGATAAAAAATGTATATCCCCGCATTAGTTGATAAAAACATTCAATAATTCTTAATAAGTAATATAAATATAATACATTTTTAACTGTATATTTAAAATATCGTTTCTGACAAAATATACCTGTATAACTTGTGCAAAAAATGTTAGATTACTAAATTAAAAAATTTATATCAACTGTGTGAATATTTTATCTTGAAAAATTTGCCGCTCCCTCAAATTTGTCGCCTTAAGCAAGCGCCTTGATTGCCTATGTGTTATTCCGTCACTGACTTCTTACTAATCACGCCCACAAAAATTTGGATCTATTTTTATTTGTATGTTACAGAGTTCTGATGTTAACAAGAACTACTCGAATTAATATTTATCAATTAATTTTTACAATTTTTCAATGTAATTGTATTTAATCGTGATTTTTATTCATTTTCTAATAAAAATTATTATTAGTTAAGATNNNAATATTGTATATATATATATATATATATATATATATATATAATATTAAGAGTTAATTTTAATATTGCGGAAAGAAAAATAGATTATATAATGTCATGTATTAATATACTACCATGTAAAAATTTTAAGAAATAAATAATCAAAGTGCAATAAAGAGCGAATGCAAATAAAAGTTTAGGATAGAACTTAGAAATATTTTTGATTTTTTTAAATGTTCTATTTTATGTGTGATTAAATTGTGCTCCATATATGGCGAAATATTTCATTTTGTTTTCAAAATCACACTATTACTGCAGACTTTTACACAACTTTACAAATTTACAATATTGTAATTGTTAATTGCAACTGATTGTATGTAATGTGGCATTAAATTTAAAACTTATATATGAGAACAAAATATCATTATTATTGATTCATTATCTATCGAATTATCTGCAAATTACATATAAATAATGCAACCTATAAATGATATCTTTTAATAAATGTACATTTTTCGAGACAATTAATTATACTGCGTAACAAAAGGAGGGAGTGTAGAAATGGCTAAAATTGGCTTTGAATGAACATCTTTAAAATCTATGCAGTTGTCATTTTGAAAGTCCATACATTCACGGAAAAATGCTTATTTATCCAAGAAAACTTAGGAAACCTTCCAAAAGTAACAAAACAGGTCGTTTAAATGCTTTGTAAAGAAACTTATTTTATTTTTAATAAATGATAATAGATTTCAAAATTAATGGTGTGTTTACATTCAACACAAGTTAGATCATGAATTATTATAAGAATACACTACCAGGAAGTATACATATATATATATATTAATATTAGGTGTACAACTTTGCTTCCGCCGTTTTTTTCCGAAATTCGAGGCTTTATTGTAAAAAACTGGTTATACATTTATGATTCAAAGTATTGTCCATCGCTGGCCACTACTTTCTCCCATCTTTCAGGCAGAGCACGAATCCCGCGTCGAAAAAACTGGTCATCTTTTGAGGCAATCCACGAATCGATCCGATTTTTTACTTCTTCATAAGACTGGAAGTGCTGGTCAGCCAGGCCGTGTGCCATTGATCGAAATAAGTGATAGTCAGAGGGAGCAACGTCTGGAGAATACGGCGGGTGGGGTAGGACTTCCCATTTCAACGTTTCCAAATATGTCTTGACCACTTTCGCAACATGGGGTCGAGCATTGTCATGCTGCAAAATCACTTTATCGTGTCTCTCGTTGTATTGCGGCCGTTTGTCTTTCAATGCTCGGCTCAAACGCATCAATTGCGTTCGATACTGATCGCCTATGATTGTTTCAGTCGGTTTTAACAGCTCATAATACACTACGCTGAGCTGGTCCCACCAAATACAAAGCATGACCTTGGAGCCGTGAATATTCGGTTTGGCCGTCGATGTGGAAGCATGGCCGGGAACTCCCCATGATTTTCTTGCGCTTGGGGTTATTGTAATGAACCCATTTTTCGTCCCCAGTCACAATGCGATGCAGAAATCCCTTCCGTCTTTGCCTTTCAAGCAGCTGTTCACAAGCAAACAAACGCCGTTCAACATCTCTCGGCTTCAACTCGTACGGCATCCAATTTCTTTGCTTCTGAATCATTCCCATGACTTTGAGGCGTTTTGAAATGGCTTGTTGAGTCACTCCCAATGATCGTGCCAATTATTCTTGATTTTGACACGAGCCTTGATCAAGTAATGCCTTCAATTCTGCATCTTCGAAAACCTTCTCTCACCGCTATGTCTTTGACGTCAAAATCATCGTTCTTGAAGCGTTGAAACCACTCACGACACGTTCTTTCACTAATAGCGGCCTCACCATAAGTATTTGAGAGCATTCGATGAGCCTCAGCTGCAGATCTCTTTATATTGAAGCAGAAAATTAAAATCTCCTGTAAATGACGAGAATTTGCTCGTAAACTGACATTTTCAATCGAGAATAACTTTATGATGCAGACATAAATCGACTAATGTTTCTATGGAGTTATGTTAACAGATGCCCAAGTTTATTGTATGACGTCTATGATCTATTTATTTCGACCACCACTTACCGCTAAAGCCATCTATAGGAAAACGGCGGAAGTTGTACACCTAATGTCAAATCACGCAATGTCAAATCAATGATATCTTCTTATGTCCCCTTCTGAACCATATAACTTTTGTTTGAAACATTTTCCGTGTCTACTATAGTTTTCGAGAAATCTTAATGCATTGTTTAAAATAAAACATCCTGTATATACCGAATGAATTTTTTAACCAAAGACTGCAAAATATCTGGAAAAATAAGCATTGTACGAAAAAATGTTCCAAATAAATTCTCAATATTTTTGAGAGAGCAATTATATCCCGCAAAAGTTAGCTACCTCTCGATCCTCCTGGGGGTGGAATTGGAAGTGACTTTGAAATCTTAAATGGAAACCCTTACTTTTTATTGCAGATTCGGATTCCATGTCCAAAAACACGTCAATTTTGTCTAAACCTTTTTTTTCGATTCCTGATAGATAGGCGCTGCATTCGGCGAAAATTGGTTAACCTTCGTCTTCTTCAAATCTCCATGTTTTATTGCTACGTTGAAGAAAGCAACTTTTATCTGAAACATCTTTTTCGAATTATCGTAGATGTCTACGATAATTTTTTATCCGTTCTTAATTTTACCCAGAATTGACGGCGCACTATCAGGAATCGAAAAAAAAGGTTTAGACAAAATCGATGTGTTTTTGGAATCCGAATCTGCAATAAAAAGTAAGGATTTCCATTTAAGATTTCAAAGAGTATTTAGAATCTGAATCTGCAATAAAAAGTAGGAGATCCCATTTAAAATTTCAAAGTTATCCCCAGCTCCACCCCCAGGGGGAGCGGAAGATGACTAATTTTTGCGGGAATATAATTGCTCTCTCAAAAATATTGAGCGTTTACTTGAAATATTTTTTACAATATTATTTTTCCAAATATTTTGCAGTCTGGTTAAAAAACTTACTCAGTACATATGTATAAGAGTGTATCAAAAGTTTGGAAACGATCGAATATCTCAAAAGCAAAGCATTTTTGAGAAAAGTTATAGGGTTTAAAATGATATATTCACTGAGCACAATCGCTTGACTTTGAGTAACGTCACCAAAGTCAGGTCAAAATAAAATCGATTTTTTTAATAGATTATCCTATTTCAAATGCCAGAATCTAATATCTGGTGTCAAGAACTTTCCAAAACACTATAATAAAGTTATTTTTTATAAAGTATTTTTCGAGTTACATGGCTTGAAAGCTACAATACTGCCGGTATTAGCATTACGCAATCATATCCGATCGATGGTTAAAATCTCTTGAATGTTGTTCAGGATCACGTTCTGGATATATTTTTCAAGATCAAAGTCGCTGGAGATTGTACCTCTAATTTTCATTTTTACTTAATGAATTTTTAGTATAAAGAAAATAATAGATACAATCTCCAATGACTTTGATCTTGACAAACGTTATCCAGAACATAATCCTGAACAATATTTGTGAAGGTTTCCCAAGACCTATTTTCCGATTATTGACAGGCTATAATAAATGCCGACTTGGTTTAGTTCCAGTCAATCAGTGTCGTTCTTGCTTAGAAATTATGTCTATCTTGACTATTGGTTGTTATATGACTTCTTTTTTTAATTAAATAAAGAGTTAACTTTAGAGTTTTTAAATTAAGAAATTTTAACTATTGTAACTTTTAAAAGCATTTAATCTGACGCTAACTGGCCAACAAATCGAAAATTAGTTTTTGACTAAATAATTTGTGTTTAATGTTTGCGATATAGTGTATTCCATTCGTGGTAAGCTTCCTTACTTTTATTGTGATTTAAATTTATTAATTATTTCTAAATTTCATCTCCGATAAATTCAAAAATTTTTCTTTTCTTTTCATTTTGACATTCATCTGTGTTTAATTCTTGTATAGAGATTTTTTAGTGTAGTGGAGGGAGCTATGTCAAGGTAGTTATTACGCATATATTGTATTTATTTTTTATTATAAAGATAATTTATGTCTCTGAAGAAGGCTCAAAAATGAGTCAAAACATGTAAGCGCGTTAATTTAATAAAGTTTTGTGTTATATCTGTATATTATTTGCGTAACGACTATCGCGCCTGGCTTCTATTGCCTTGTTATCGTCAAATTTCCTTCGAAAAATACATCAGATATGTCTATTCATATTCGCATTACAAAATGGTATTGGACAATGGTATTACTTCCCAACCAACACACATATTAAAAAATATTTTTTTTTAATGTCTTTAAATATTTATTTAATGTAAAAAGTATTAAATAAACATTTAAAAAATGTTTTTTAAATATTTTGTGTATGTATGCTGATTGGGTTAATTCTTATATTTAAACTCAGATTTTTCAAACTTACTTAATATATCATAAAACTAAAGTTAAGACATTTTTTATTTACATACTTATCAGAATCATAAAATTAATATGAATTAGTTATTTTGATGCAAGATACAGTTTCAGTTCTATTAATTGACTTGATGTCATCTATTTAATTATAGATTTAGTGTAAAGTGTAATTTTTGCGAGCGATATATAATGTGCAATCTAAGAAAAGAATTCGTAGTTTTTTCTTGTCTAACAATTTGTCATTATATAAAGTTTGATGTCTCACATTTTTCATCATGACATATATACATCGTGAAACGTATAACTATTATTATATTTGACCGCGTTGTCATGCTCATACATCACGTGAATCATACATCACGTTCTTAGTTCGAAATATGGACATTTATCGGAATTTTTATTTATTAATTATAATTGTTTGGCTATGCGGAATTCATTTTCCATTCGCTGCCACTGGATTTGCCAACCTTGTGTCAAAATGAATGGAGAAGGAATGGTCACCCTCTCGTCTAGCTATAGAAGTGACCTACATTGTAATAGTCAGATATACTGAAAATGGCTCGAAAGTAAGTCGAAACGTCTGATCTATCAAAATCTTACAATAAATTTCTTTATCGCACGAATTATCAAAATAATTTTCATTAGTCTTCTCGTTTTCTTTATTTTCTGACATTCTCGAAAATTATTGTTATCTCTTTTATATTAACTATTATTAGATAAACTTTTGATAGATAATCAATGTACACAGAATTAATGAAATCTAAACTTTTCAAGTATATGTATATCAACATTCTCCATATCGCGTGTAAAGTTTATTTACTTCACCAGGATTAGTTATAATCAGTATCATTGACATTCCAGGAAAATTTTTCTGGAATATTGTAAATAGTAAGTATTGTAGATAACTGAAGTATTGTAAATAACACTGAAATATTTCGTGTATTGTTGAGTTAGATTAAATACTTTTTTTATTAAATTTAATATTAGTACTCTAGCCATTAATACTTGCTTTGAATATTAAAAGTATTATTAACAGTATTTTAATACTAAAAATAAGTGATTAATCAACCAATATTAATACTGAATTTCTATAAGGGTATTATTAGATTAGATTCTCTATTAGATTGGACTCTTTTGCTGGTTTAGATAAGAAACAAATTTTCTACTAATATAGAGTTGTAAGTTGTAAGAAATCAACCAAATATGAGGAGAATAATCGATTGGTCAATTTCTTACGATTTACGGTTTACTATACAATATTACTCGCAATACTACTCACAATATTACTAAACAACCTATACATATGATAATAATTAACGTGGCTGCAAAACGCGAAAAGAATAGACTAAACCTCGATGATAGAAGCAAAAGTAGCAAAAAACAATACAAATAGAAACAATATGAATGAAAGCAGTACAAATAGAAACAATATGAATGAAATATGTGGAAAATTTAAATAGATTGAAGCGAAAATCGAGATAAGAATGACAAACTGTAACAAAAGATGAAAGTAAAATACCGTATTTTCTAGCAGATAAAAAAGTTTCGATTTTAAATGTTTCATTTTAAATATGTTTAAGAGTTCTAAAATATAAATTCAATGCATATATATATATGCCTGTAATCTAAGCCTGCAGAATTGTTTCTCTTTTTCAGTCTTCTACGAACGCGGGAGCAGATCTGCAAGAGAAAGTGCAAAGGAGGGGAGAACTAGTCGAAAGTAAGTATAAGTGATTGGATAGTTGCCTGAATGATGACAGTGACGCCAAATATGCCCCGCATTCTCCCATGCGCATTGTTTACAGCTTAGCGCACAACGCTGTAGCCAGGTTAGGTTAAAGTAACGATGTGGTATCATGTGGGCCGCGAAGACTGCGCGCTAAACCGGACAACAGGAGATGCGAGGAATCCCTAGAGGAAAATAGAAATGAAGTAAAGTATTTTAGGTCAGAAAATGAATCGCAATGGAATCAGGAAAATGGCCCACAAAAAAGTATATATCCGAAAATTTAGAACATCTTGGTTAGACGAAAATATCTTTAAAGGTTGGTTGGCAGAGAATGACAATAAAGCTTGGTGTAAAATTTGTAATATTTCGCTTAAATGTTGTCAATATAATTTGTCAAGGCATGCCGAATCAGTTTCTCATATAGATAATGTAAATAATGTTAATGTAGAAATTGATACCTCACAATAAGAGATGTGTTTAATTTTTATATATTTATAATTCTATTTCTCTTTGGAGCAACTAAGGACGCCAGTTTCACGAACAGATTAGATACTCTACTGGCGCTTTAGACTACGCGCATGCGCGAGTACGGGGCATGTCTGGCAGCACTGGTGACAGCAAGGACGGAAGATGAACAGAAAAAAACCATTGAATAGGAAAGAAAAATACAGTGACAAATCAAACAGAAAGCACATTTTCGCTCTTTTTATTCCTTTTTCGCGTAAATATTTATTTGTGAAAATATACGTTCATTTTGTTTTGTTTCGTTTTTATCTCTACCTTTTTTTCCTCATCTTTTTCAATGTGTATATGATGTCCGCGTATGCGCGAATATACACATCGACATATTTTATGTTATATTTTGCTAGAAATTACTTATGTTATCTTTTACTTTTATTTTATATAAAGTCTTGAATATTATAATATATAGTTATAGGATAAATTTATGTAATTGAAGATCTAAACTTTAATAAAGGTTCGGATTGACAACTTGCCATATAACACAGAAGCATCATCAATAAAATTTGTCAACACTATTATTAGCTCTCAAATTAAAGTTCCAATAAATAAAAGTGAGAATACTTTAACTCGAAATGAAATTTCAAAAGAATGAAACTAGGATGATAAAGAAATAAAAGAAGACGACAAGGATATTCTCTCTCAGTCGATTTTTCATATGAAAAATGTATAATGCGAGCTTGCAGTTCGTCCTTATTCTCGAAGAATATCTCGCCCCCGCCGTCCTCCCATTTATCTTGTTCTTTCATGTATCTTTTTATTTATTACTGCTTAAATGGTTGAGAAGACATATTGAAAACTATTCACAGACAATACGAAATTACTTTAGTGCGTGCATTTATCCTTAAGAAGGTAAAACAGAGTAAAGGCCTTAAAAAAGGTCCTTTTTTATCAATTTTTTTAAAAATATAAATTTAAAAAAAATATCAATTGGTATACTTTTAAGAATTTTTATATCTAAACATAAATATATGGCGATGTTATTGGGAGTGTGCATTAATTTTAAAGGATTTTCAAGAGATGGCGTAACTAGTACTATCACATCGGGCCATATTGTTCAAAGCACCATCATATGGCTTTAGTTTTCAGTGTATGTGTCATTTTGCTGAAGTGTAAACAATATTGTTTTTTTGATTGAATATGTCAAATTTTGTGCCAACAAAACGTAATTTACAGGAAGCTTTACTTTTTTTACTTCTATTTGAAAAAAAGTGCTGCTGAAAGTCAACGAATGCTGTCGGAAGTTTATGGTGATTATACTCCATCGATTTCAATATGTGAGTACTGGTTTCGACGCTATAAAAAAGATGATTTTAACACGGAAGACGAGGAACGTCTAGACTAGTCGAAAAAATTTAAAGATGAGGAAGTGGAAGCATTACTCGATCAAAACCCGAGTCAAACGCAAGAAAAACTTACAGAATTATTAAATGTTGATCGTTCAACGATTTCCGACGTTTAAAGGCCATTGGAATGATTCAAAAGCAAGGAAATTGGGTATCGTACAAGTTAAAGCCGAGGGACGTCGAAAGGCATAAAATGACCTGTGAATAGTTACTTCGAAGACAGAAGAAAAAGTTTTTTGCATCGTATTGTAACGAGTGATGAAAAATGGATACGCTACGATAATCTGAAGCGCAAAAAATCATGCTGCAGGTTAGGCAAACCATCGACGGCAAAGCCGAATATTTATGGCGCCAAGCTCATGTTCTGTATTTGGTGAGATCAGCTGGGTATAGTGAGCTGCTCCAACCCAACGAAACCATCAACAATTGATGCAGTTGAGCCGAGCATTAAAGCAAAAATGGCCAGATTACGCGAAAAGACACGACAAAGTGATTTTCCAGCACGACAACACTCTACCACATGTTGCGAAATCAAGGAAACGTTAGAAGCGTTTAACTGAAATGTCCTATCACGCCGTCGTATTCTCCACATATTGCTCCTTCTGGATTACCATCTATTTCGATCGATGACTTATGGCCTGTCTGAGCAGCGCTTTCATTCTTATGAAGATACCAAAAAATTGGGTCGATTCGTGGATAGCCTCAAAAGATGTGTCGTTCTTTCGATGTGAAATCCATCTATTACCAGAAAGATGAGAAAAAATAATGACTAGCAATATTTTGAATGATCAATTTGTAATCATTTTTTCATAATAAAGCTGTATTTTTACCAAAAAATTTATGCACACTCCACAGCATTTTAGACTTCCGTGTATAAAAAACAATCCATCAGGGATGTAAAGAACTCAAGTTGTAATTATCTGAAATGAAAATTTTTTGAAAATTTCGAGTCTGTATGAGTGTAGTTTCAGTTAAACGTAACGATTTTTGAAAATAATTCTTTTTTTACAAAATAAGCAGTGTTATTGGATAATTGACTCTAATACGATTCACTAAATTAATTTTATATCGAAATGGCAATCGCGGACTTCTGCACGCTTTCTCGATTCACGTGGAAGTGACCGGCGTGGTCTCCCTATCGTCGCGCCAACGCCCGTGTACGCTAGGCAACACTCTCTCTCGGCAACAGGCCCTAACATGATGGGATTATCTCCTAACGAGCGCGGGCATGGAGCGCTTAGATCGATGAATTGATAATTAACGCGCTAACACACCGCCCATCAAGATTAATCAATTACTCTTCCTTTATTATTTAGAATCGTTCACTGGTAACTTGCAAAGTTTAGCAATTGCACGTTTAACGATGCCAGTGGTCGTGCGCACAGTCGCGACGCGTTCTAAATTGTCTTTGCCAGGATGAACTTCGGTAACGCGTCCAATTCTCCATTTTAACGGTGGAAGATTATCCTCCTTTAAGAGCAGAGATTATCCTCCCTTAAGGTCGTTGACTTGGAAATTTTCCTGGCGAGTTTTCCACTTGATGCGGCTTTGCAAATTGGACACGTATTCGGCCGCCCACCGTTTCCAAAATTCTTGGACCGAGCGTTGAACCATTTCCCACCTATCAAGGCGGTTGATATTTATATCAGTTGTCCGGAAGACTGGTTAGTGGTTCTCCTATGAGGAAATATCCTGGCATTAAAAGTTCTAGATCAGAAGAATCAGAGGATAGGGGTGACAACGGCCTCGAATTCAGGCACGCTTCAATCTGCACGAGAGACATTGTCAATTCCTCAAAGGTAAACAAAGTATTGCAACAAACATGACTCTACGGAGATTATATTTACAGGATTTGACTCCTGCTTCCCATAGACCTCCTAGATGCGGCGAATATGAAGGAATAAAACTCCATTCTATGCCTCTCTCCTGCAACGCGTCGCCAATTTCCCCGTTGATGGATGTGCGTAGAAAAGCGTACAACCCTTGTAACTCGCGTTTAACACTCACGAAATTGGTGGCGTTATCGCTGCAAATCTTTCGAGGTGAACCTCGCCGACCAATGAAGCGGCGTAACGTGGTTAGGAAGACCGTCGTAGATAGGTCACTTGTAGCCTCGAGATGAATGGCTTTGGTGGCGAAGCATATAAATAATGCTATGTAGGATTTGCATGTTTTCCGACCTCGCCCTTTGTTGACAAGGGTAATGATTGGTCCTGCAAAATCGACTCCCGTGACGGCGAATGCTCTAGATGGCTGCACTCTATCGCTAGGAAGGGATCCCATCGCTTGTGTTAGTCCTCTTGGGTTATGCCTAGCACACCAGACACAGGAACGGCAAACCTGACGCACCAAATTTCTTGCGTTTAGCGGCCAGTATTGTTGGCGTATTGATGCCAGCAACAATTGTGGATTAGCATGTAGTAGGGCGCGATGCTCTCTTTCGATCAGCAAACGTGTGATCTTGCATTGTGCGGGCAGTAAGATGGGATGTTTCCTTTCGAAACTCCAAGGCGCCGCCTGAAGTCGTCCGCCCACCCTGATTATACCATGTTCATCTAGAAATGGGTGTAGCTGAAGTAATGAACTAGTTCTGTTTATTTCTCGTTTTGAAGGCATTTTAGTTCTTCCGCGAAGTAGACACGTTGTGAATGATTAAGTACCTCGCGTCTTGATAACTCCAATTCAGGTAGAGTCAATTTAGATAGTTCTCTATCTTCATGTCCTTTGCGGCAATTATGAAGAAATCTAATGCAATAGGCAAGTATCCGCTCAATCCTTGTAAACGTTGAGCAGTTCGTGATGAGTGTGTTGATTGTCTCGTTGGAAACCAATAATTGAGGTACGATGAGATTGCAAACTGCAATGAGTTGCTTAGCTTCAATCTCGGCACTGTATACGGCATTCTCGGCAAATTCCAAATCGAGACTTCCTTCGCTTGTAATGGGATGAATATATGATAATCATATATGATAACCATTCCACCATAAGGAATTTTCCTTTAGCTGAGCAGGTGAAACTCCTCTTGAGATCAGATCTGCAGGATTCTCCGAACCTCTTACATGGTTCCAATGAATAGTAGGCAGTATTTCGCTAATTTCCGACATACGGTTGGATACGAAAGTTTTCCTACGCGCTACGTCGCCGCGAAGCCAGTACAGCATGATCATGGAATCAGACCATGTNGCTACGTCGCCGCGAAGCCAGTACAGCACGATCATGGAATCAGACCAAGCCCGTATTTCATCAATTTCAATGTGAACGGCGTGTTTTACATTATTGATCAATTTACATAGTAATAACGCGCTACATAGTTCTAATGTATATACCTAGGTATAGACTGCTTCTTTAAAGGGGCTACCCTCGCTTTCGCGCATAATAACCTAACTGTCGTTTCTTCGCTGGATTCGCTTACCAATCGTATGTAGATACATGCGCCATATCCTTTCTCGGAAGCGTCACAAAATCCAAACATGAAATATCGACAATTCTTTGATACACCTACAACTAATCGAGAAACATATAATTCGTGAGTATTATTTAAGAAATCTCAGAATTCCTTCTACTTGTCTAGCACCGAATCCGGGAGTGGATCGTCCCAGTCCGTCTTGATTTCCCAAAGACTTTGTATCAGGATTTTAGCTACCGTTAAAATGGGACCTATCAATCCCAAAGGATCGAATAGTTTACCAATTGCGGACAGCGCTTTGTGGACGCATGACCTATTGCATTTGTGGTAAACTGAAGTCTGTCCGAATTTGGCTTCCATTCGAGCCCCAAAGTCCGAATAGTATCATTCGCATCAATCCTAAAATTAGAATTAGATTCACAGAGCTCGTGCGGAACTCCCTTCGTCAGAATTAGAGCACTATTTGTGCGCTTCGAATTCTCCTCGTAATAACATAGTTAATTGTTCTTGCAAAGAACGAGCATTTTCAATCGTGCTAGCCCCCGATTATATCGTCGATATACGAGGTCTGTTCAAAAACTATCGCGAATTTTGTGTTTTTTCAAAAATTATTTATTTATTCATGAATATGTATTTTGTCCCCTTCAAAGTAATTCCCATCAGATATTATACACTTGTGCCAACGTTTTTTCCAATCCTCGAAGCACTTCAAAAAATCATTTTTTGTGATCTTGTTCAGCTCCTCCTTCGATGCCGTCTTTATCTCCTCAATCGTAGCGTAGCGTCGTCCTTTCATGGGCCTCTTCAGTTTCGGGAACAAGAAAAAGTCACAGGGAGTCAGATCTGGGGAATACAGTGGCTGCGGCATCATTAGTGTGTTGTTTTTGGCCAAAAATTCGATGCTGTTTTTTGTCAAAATTGAGCAATTTTGGTACGAATTTCGCGGCGATCCGTCTCATGCCCAAATCATTGGTAAAAATCGAATGGCATGAGCCAATCGATATGTTTAGGTCCTCAGCAACTTCTCTAACGGTGATTCGACGATTGGCCAATACTATTTTCTTCACTTCATCAATGTTTTCGTCTGTTGTTGACGTGCTCGGGCGTCCGGCACGCTCTTCGTCGTTCACATCTTCTCGGCCCTCTGAGAACATTTTGTACCACCGATAAACGTTGCTTCGGTCCAAGGTAGCTTCACCATATGCCACAGTCAACATTCGGAATGCGTCCGCGCACTTAATTTTGTTTTTCACACAAAATTTGATACAGATTCTTTGATCCATTTTTTGGAATAGGCAAAAATCGAAGACGAGCCAAAACACGTGCAAGCAAAGCAGCTGTCAAAAATTAACTGAACATTCAAAATGGCCGAACTTGTCGGCATAAGTGAGAGACATGAGTACCAACATAACGCCACAAAAAAATCGAAAATCGAATATACGTAACCCGCGGAAATTCAAAATTCGCGATACTTTTTGAACAGACCTCGTAAGTATCATTCAATAAAGTATGAGACGCAAGCGGATAACTCTCTTTACCCTCCTCACCTAGTTGTCTCAAACAACGTACCGCCAAGTAAGACGCACAAGCTTGGTCATACGTAACAGTATTTAAACGATAATCTTGTACAGGTTGCTCAGGCGAAAATCTCCATAAAATTCGAAAATCTCGATCGTCTTCCTGAACCAACACCTGGCGATACATTTTCTGTAAGTCGGTTAAA
Source organism: Acromyrmex charruanus (assembly GCA_017607545.1). NCBI lineage: Eukaryota > Metazoa > Arthropoda > Insecta > Hymenoptera > Formicidae > Acromyrmex > Acromyrmex charruanus. The sequence goes on from JAANIC010002712.1 coordinate 65,115, forward strand.
GCGATTTTGTAAGTACGAAAACGAATAATTATGTCGATTAAGCTATCTTGTAAAACGGGTCCGATTAAAAGAACATCATTTAAAGACACGCCCTTATTATTTTTAGCGGATGCATCAAATACAACACATAATTTTGTACTAATACTAGATTCTTTTAACACCCCATGATGAGGCAAATAGACCGCGCCTTTGCAATCGTCAAACGGAGGTTTCAGGACTGACATGTGATCTAACTCGATATATTCTCGCATGAACTTAACATAACGATCTCGCATGACTTCATTGTTCTTGAGTGTGCATTCCAAATGCATTAAACGCTTCAAAGCTACTTCTCGGTTATCACCAATAGGTAAATTCACATCGCGGAAAGGTAATTTTACCATGGTAATTCTACCATTGCTTGTTCGCGTGACAGTTTGCTCGAAATGCTGCTCGCATCTTTTCTCGTCTATCGATAACGCTCTCGTTTTGTTGCTGTCGTAATTTTCCAATTTCCAGAATCTTTCCAGACATTCCTTTAACCCATCGCGAGGCTCTACCGTACAAACCAATGCGCTTGTCGCTCCCCTGTCGATGGCCGAATCCCTGCAGGCCGTTATCGAAACGGAACCTGCTATGATCCATCCAAGTTTCGTATTTTGTAAAACTAGTTGATCCTGCCCAAGCTTGATTTTACCCACGTCTAATAAGTCAATGAAATATTCCGCCCCTAGTAACATGTCTATTAGACCGTTATTGTGGAATTCTGAGTCAGCTAATACAACATTACTCGGTATCTGTAGTTTGTCACGATCTATATTCATGGACGGCAAATTCTTGGTAATTTTGGGTACGATCAGACATTGAACACTGGCCTGGAAATTGGAGCATCTCGACTTTACATGAACTTCGCAAATACTGTGAATCTTGTTTTCAATTTCGTTTAGACCAGTTATAATTTCGAAAGCTTTATTTTTCTTCAACCCTAGTTTATACGCAGCTTGAGTGACAAAATTTGCCTCACTGGCACTATCAAGAAGTACGCGAATCGGAATTAGCGAGCCATTACATCGCGTTGCTTCTAACCTTGCAGTGGCCATGAGAATTCGTCGTCTTTTTACCTTGTGATATGCGTGATGAACCGCTACATTAGCAACTAATTGATGATTGTTGTCCCGCGGTTCTGATTTTGCAGAGTCCTTGTCAGCCTTGTTGATGACATAGTGTATTGTGCCTCCCATTACATTCTCGACAGGAACCCCTTTTGTATGCCTTTACGTAATGGTCGCTTCTGAGGCAATTTATGCATAGCTTTAGACGCTTGACTTCCTTGATTCGATCGGCAACTGACACAGTTAGAAATTTCTCACAAACAAATAAAAGATATGTTCCATCACAAAGGAAACACTTACCCGTAGTCAGAGAAGAGGTTAGAGAACTTGTTTTGAGATTTGCAGCACCCTTATTTCCAGCTTGCGATTTAGAGTGCCCATGAGAGCCCTTGCTGCGCAGCTCCTTTTCTTTGAGAACTGTCATTTTATCGTGACTCGATACGCTCTAAAATGAGGCTTCTATTTTTTAGAAATTCCAGCATGTCGTTTAACGTCACTGTTTCGCTAGATTTTGTTTCTTCTTCCCATGCTCGAAGAGTTTTCATCAAACTTGTCTTCTATCATGTGCATGATCAGATCATCCCATGAATCGGTAGGTAATCCTAGAATCTTTAACATGTGTAGGTGCCTGGAAGTATAATCGATTAACTCGCGAAGAGCCTTCGCTGATTCTTTTGCTACGGGCATTGTGAATAAACATTCGATATATTTTTTCTTGAGCGACCTAAAATCATCGTATCTACTTAGCAGTAATTCCCAAGCCGTAGAATAATTTTGACCCGTTAGCTCGATTGACTCGATAATTTTAGCGGCGTCCCCTGAGATTGACGAAACTAAATATTGAAACTTTTCGACATCAGACAGTTGCGGTCTGACATGTATGATCGATTGAAAGCTTTCCAATCCTCGATTTTGCCATCAAACCTCGGTAGTTTGATAGTAGGCAACTTTACTCTATTATCTGAGTTAATCGTGCCTGCATTGTTTGCCACAAGTCAAGTATGTCGGTTTGTCGCGCGAGAATGGCCGACAACGTTTCGTTATTACTACGCGGTGTCATGGCATCCGCGCCTTCGTGCTGAGCATCGCGACGCATTTGTCCCATGAGCTTGGTTTGCTGTTGCAACAATCGAGTGACCGCGTCTGTATCCCGCGGTACAGACACCGACGATAACTTCATGCGTCGTTTTACCTCAAAATACCTTTCTTCGAAGTATTCTTGTTCTAGTGCGTCCTCATCGTTGAATTCGCTCTTTTTGTCCAGTAATTGCCGTTGTACGGACTCAAACTCCTTGTATGTGTCTTCCAGCTTCTCCAGTCTTGCTTCCGCTTGTTCGTCGATGCCATTGGCTTGCGTTATTCGTGTTCGCAATCTCGTTACTATTGCCTTGTACTTTTGCCTTGATGTAGCCTTGTGCTCGGCGAAGATCGACCATTTTTTGCAATCGTTTTCTTGAACTCGGTAATCCGGCTGGAATTGCGGTGCTTGATGCCTTTTCGAATGCTGACGTTGTTTAGAATCCACGCTCGAAGGACCAAATTATGTTTGTTATTGGATAATTGACTCTGATACGATTCACTAAATTAACTTTATATCGAAATGGCAATCGCGGACCTCTGCACGCTTTCTCGATTCACATGGAAGTGAGCGGCGTGGTCTCCCTATCGCGCCAACGCCCGTATACGCTAGGCAACGCCCTCTCTCGGCAACAGGCCCTAACATGATGAGACTTATCTCCTAACGAGCGCGGGCATGGAGCGCTTAGATCGATGAATTGATAGTTAACGCGCTAACACAAGAGATTTAAAAAAAATTTTAATTTTATTATATTTTGAGCCTCTTAAACATCTCACTCTTCAAAAACTAATAATTAATAAAAATATATCCACGCTTGGTTATTAATTAAAACTATTTATTTTGTAAAGTACTATTCAAAGCTGAGGCCAATCGGTCGATAATTGTTTGAATTATAGACGTCGCCAGTTGAAAAAAAGTAATTTTGAGAAAAACCCGTTTAAAGTTTTATTGATTATTTAATAGAAATCTATCTATCTATCTATCTATCTATCTATCTATTTATCTATCTATCTATATATCTATCTATCTATAGTTGGAATCTCACACACACACACACACACACACACACACACACACACATACACACACACACACGCACACGCACACGCACGCACACGCACGCACACGCACTCACACGCACACACACGCACACACACGCACACACACGCACACACACACACACGCACGCACCCACACGCACGCATGCGCGCGTACACACACTCACTTAATCTTTCTATATTGTGTATCATCAAATACTACAAGTTTTATTCTATACATTGATTGTTGTATCATTGCAACTTTCTTTCATTTTTCATTATGTGCAATGTTTACATTGTACGATTTAATGCGTAGAATAATGTCACATTAACAGATTACATCATATACATTTATTACAATTACAGACTCATATACGATTTTATAACTGAGTCAACGTTGAACCAACGTCGGATACCAACTGTTGGCCCGGTATTGACTGTAATGTCGCATCGATGTGAGCATAATATCTAAATGATATGATCGGCTCAACGTTAAATGCTAGGACCGGAACTGGTCACCGACATCGATCCGATGTTGGATATCAGTCAAGCCGACACTGGTGCAATATTTATTTTTTAACTAAATACAGGATGTCCCACGTAACTGTGATCAGATTTTTCCGGCACTTCCGATGATCTGATAAAAATTAGTTTGGATAAAAGTTAATCAGTTTTCAATCGGCTACAAATTGCAATATTAAAAATATGCAAAATACTCTTTTTTAGGAAAAAGGTCACCCTAATTTTTTTAAATGGCACTACATATTTTTTACTTCATAATATTGTAACTAGTGTCAAGACCTGAGTTCAATGACCTTGAGATGACCTAGTTGTGGAATTAATGAACGGAAACGTTTTCGTGAAAAATTATTTTATTTGTATTAAATTTTATATATGGACTATTCTACAGTAGAAAAAGATTTTCGTATCCGCTACTTTTTCACAGATATGGATTCTTGTTTTTTAAATGAAACTACATATAAAACAACAAATTATAAACAAAAATAGTAGCAAAAAAGTAGAACAAAAAATTATAACAAATTTAATGAAAGTATTTAAAATAAGTGTTCGAATCGTAGTCCATTTTCTTGTAAGCACAATTCTGCTCTATGTAATAAATTTCCATTAGTTGCTCCTATAATGCTATCACGGATAATTTCTTCGCATGCTATACGGATTCGCTGCTTTAAATATAATTCCATATTTTGAATTTGTACCGCGTAGACTATTGATTGCAAATGACCCCATAGAAAAAAAATGTAGTGGTGACAAATAGGGGGACCGAGGTGGCCAAGAAAGACCGTGGTGCTCAACCAACATTCTTCGTATTTTGAATTTAAATATTGAACAACAATCCGAGCGTTACGAAATGGACAACTATCTTGTTGGAAATAAATATGTTGCACAACACCATTCGGAAATACTTGCAACAACGTTGGAAGTTGAGAATGAAGAAAAATTTAAATAAGCTTGGGCTATCAAATTCTATTCATAAAAGTAAGATCCAATCAAATGATCGTATACTAGATTAAATCATCCACTGTAACATTCTGTTGAAAATTATGTTCTTGGAATCAATAGGGATTATCCTTCGATCAAAAGTAATGATTATGACGGTTCATTACATCATTATTTGAGATTTACATTCATCTGTCCATAGAATATTCTGTAATATTTCGGGATTACTTTCATATGTGACAACTAGCCATGCTATAAAATTTAGACGTTGTGAATCAGTTATACATAAATGTTGTACTTTGGTCATTTTGTAAAGATGATAACAATTCTGTTTTACCATCTTATGAACAGAACTCTTAGGTAAATCAGTTTCAGTAGCAATTGCACGAATGGAAGTGTGCGGATTTTCTTCTAAATGTGCTAAAACTATATAAGTATTGTCTGCAGTTGTACTTAAGTACGGTTTGTTTTTTTCTTCTTTTCAAATTCTCCATAATTTCTTAAATTCTTTTCAATTTTATAAAACATTGTTGCGCACGGATGATGTCTCTGTGGATATCTTGTGGCATACAGAATTGCAGCTTCACATGCAAGCTTTCCTTTTACATTCACCGAATATTAACAGTATATCAATTTTCTCATAGGAATACATTTTCTACAAGCTGAGACTGAACTATGATTTGCACTAACAACAAACTAAGACTGAATACAAAAACTGTTGAAGCATTCGAATTATGCTATACTATAAATTAGGTTGATATTTTTTTTACGTACATACTACATATACGTGTTAACTACATTCAGGAATATCACGAATTTCAAAATGGCGTTTGTTCTTTACGTCTAATTGTAAGGTCATCTCAAGGTCATAGTATAGCAGATCATTGAACTCATCTTGATACCAGTTACAATGTTATGAAGTAAAAAATATGTAGTGCCATTAAAAAAAATTAGGGTGACCTTGACTTTTTCTTAAAAAAGAGTATTTTGCAAATTTTTAATATTGCAATTTGTAGCCGATTGAAAACTGATTAACTTTTATCCAAACTAATTTTTGTCAGATCATAGGAAGTGCCGGAAAAATCGTGATCATAGTTACGTGGGACACCCTATATAAGATGTTCATAAGTGTATAGTGAAATTTTACCCGAAATTAGATATTCAAATTAATTTCGAAAAACATACTTATCCTGAGAAATTCGAATCTAGGACCTCTGAGTCATAAGTCAGTCTCCTGTCTTATATGCTATCATTTTGTCAAATGATAAATTATGTTACTTATTATTTATTGAGGTTTGTCAAATCTTGCCCGATGTTGAAGATTGGGCCAACGTTAGCAGTATGATTAGCCCGATGGTGGTCTAAAATTATTTTCATATAAGAGTCGGCTAACATAGGCTGGGCTAACGTCGCGCTATGTTAAAAAATTGGTTTTCGACAACGTTGCTAACGTTGGCCCGACATTGGCTAATAATCGTCATCGATTAACGTAGCTTAGGCCGACATTGAGCCGTCTTCAATTAATATTAGTAAATTTGTCGTGATATGTCGCCAATGTCGCCAATGTCGTCAATGTCGACCCAACGTTCAATATCGAGCAATAATCGACAAATCTTACCTGGGGATTTTAACTATTTTAAAATATAATTTCTTTTTACCATTTCTATTCAAGTTGTTTATTAATTTGATAAATACAGCAATGAAGCAAAAGTTCATCTTCTTTGCCAGTCCAGTTGCGCAAAGCAATATTAATTTGTAATTTATTCTCATGATCCACGTAGTTATAATTAAAATTAGTTTTATTTTCTTTCCAATAAGTAATATCGGTTGTAAATGCGACTGAATGGTTCTATTTATCTTATTATCAGATGCAGTTTCATATCATGCACTATATTAAATTGTATCTAACAATAAGAAATACATATGCGGATGGAAATGACGACCCAAATTTCTATATTGGCCCCGTAGAAAATGTCATGGTACATCAGTATCGAAAATCTAGCTGGGCGCTACCTAGTATTTCATCTAGACATTAGACAGAATTGTATGGTAGTACCAAGATGGGAAAATTAACCGGGGGCTAGCCGGTGAGGCAGGATCATAATGGTCATTTTTTAATATAACTAATATTATTAAATAATATATAAGTATTATAAAATGTAAATTAGTTATTTAACATTTTATAAAGTTAATTGACACTAATAATCATGGGTTATCGAACTATCAACTCTGTTACACACACAGTCATTCCATATATGTAGTACGAGTGACTCATTGTAGTCTATTATTGCATACAGACTGCGTCACCAAAATCCGGACAAATTTCAATTTAAATTTTCCGCTATATTGTGCCTCCGCCAGAGGTTGTTGTTGGCGTCTGAGAAAACCTGATGCTTCTAATAAACAGTATTCATATTCTCAAAATAACCGCGATGTTGAAACCAAGTGCAGAGTATAATCCAAGAACCGCGATCATCGAAGGCCTTCGCGCTGGGCGCTCAGCAACGGAAATAATTCGGTTCTTTGAATACTCAAGATCAACCGTTTATGACGTTGTGATAAAATATACGGCTTTAGAACAGTCCAATGAAGATTCCAATATGCCAGCGAGGAAGAGTCACTCGAAAGAACGCACCGCGAGGAACCCCGCAGTTGTTGAAAGGGCTTAAGCGCTGATTTCGGATGACCCAGAGCAATCGTTGCGAAAATTAGTATCGATTGTTGGTGTAAGTATGCCAACAATGCGTCGAATTGCCGAGGAGGACCTTCGATACAAATTGTACACATTAAAGATATGACAGATGCTCTCTGAGACTGCCAGGACAAGCCGAGTTGCTCGCTGCAATCTGCTATTGTGTTCTTTGAAAAATAAAGCGTCGGGACGAAAATCAGGTTCCTTTTTGACGAAAAAATTTTTACTGTTGATGCCAAAATCAACCGGAGGAATGACCGATGGCTCGCGTACAACCCCGAGGATGTCCCTGTTGTTGCTAAAAAATTTCTGGTCAATATTCACGTGCTAGGTGTTGTGTCTAGTGAGGATGATCATGCCACCACATTTCTTTAAAAAAGGGGAAATTGTCACAAAAGAAATATATTTGCGCGTTCTGATGGATATAGTGAAGCTGTGGATGGAAACTGTGGCGTCCGGAAGGCCATATATTTTTCAGCAAGATGGTGCACCGGCTCATATGAGTCATTTGATTCAAAATTGATTCTCAGACAACGTTGATATGTTTTGGTCCAAGGAATCCTGGCCTCCCAACAGCCCAGATTTAAATCCTTTGCTCCTACTACGTATAGAGGGTAGTTGAAAGGGTCACAAATAAGTCTCGGCATCTCAATGTGATGTCATTAAGGACCGTTATTGTGGCAGCATTCGTCGGTATGGACAGCGCTACATTACAACGCGCATGCGAACGCTTCAGATCGAGAATAGAGACCGTCATTCAAGCTAATGGAGGACATATCGAATAATTGTACTCTACAAGGATCTCCCAAGTGCCATGTAAAAGGATTTTTTTGTAATATTTAAATTTTCATTAAAAACATTTTGTTTAAAGAAATTGTTCGATGTGTCTGGATTTTGGTGACGCATCCTGTATATTGTATTGCAAGTTGCGTATTGCACCGACCATGGCTGCATTCCATTATTCACTTTAGTATTCTATACACTTAAGTATACTATAAATCTACAGTATACTACGAGGGGTGTTCAAAAAGTAAGTTTCCCTGCTCCGGGAAAAAAGCAAAACACAATTTTTAGGTTAAAGTAACATATGTATTTATTGTTTGACTTATAAACTATTTTTCTACATAGTCCCCTTGGACTTGAATACATTTTTTATATCTGTTCTGAAGCTTTGACAAACCTAGTTTATAAAAATCCGTGCCCTGTTTTTTAAAGAATAATTTAACAAAGTCTTTCACTTCATCATTTGAATTGAAGTGATGGCCACCCAAACTTTCCTTTAACTTAGGAAAAAGATAAAAGTCACTTGGTGCGAGATCTGGAGAGTAGGGTGGGTGATCAAAAATTTCCCATTTGAATTTCCCACCCTACTCTCCAGATCTCGCACCAAGTGACTTTTATCTTTTTCCTAAGTTAAAGGAAAGTTTGGGTGGCCATCACTTCAATTCAAATGATGAAGTGAAAGACTTTGTTAAATTATTCTTTAAAAAACAGGGCACGGATTTTTATAAACTAGGTTTGTCAAAGCTTCAGAACAGATATAAAAAATGTATTCAAGTCCAAGGGCACTATGTAGAAAAATAGTTTATAAGTCAAACAATAAATACATATGTTACTTTAACCTAAAAATTGTGTTTTGCTTTTTTCCCGGAGCAGGGAAACTTACTTTTTGAACACCCCTCGTATAACGTAAACTATAGCTTTCCAGTATTTGCATTGATTAAGGGAACGCAGCCCTTATATGGGATTTCTTTTGGGTCAGAATGCGCAGATTCGCAATAATCATTTCACTCTAGACATTTTTGTATCCCTAGAAGTAAGAGTCTGGTTACGGAATAAAAAGAAAGAGATCAAACTCAAGCAGCCGGTCACGAAAAAGTTGAGCTCGAATTCTGGCTTCGGAAAAATGCTGTACGGAGGAATCAATTCGAGCGCTCCTATCGGAAAAAACTGTCAACTTAAAACTTGATAAATATTTTTCCTTCTATTTTACGATATTTATAAATTTGTGTATTTTTATGCGCAGAGTATATTCTAAGAAAGAAAATAATCGCTCAAGTCCCGTTTTATTTTTTTTTAATTTCAAAAATTTTTTTTCATTTATTTTTTTTTTATGTCGGTAAATTACGATAGTTTAATGACAATTTATGAATACAATTAATGAATACATAATGACAATTTATGCATGAATGTATATATTTTTCAATTAATATTGCATTTATTATTTAATTAAATAAAGTGAAATTTTATACAAATTGGAATTTCTGCATTAAAAATAAAACATGCATACGTGTGTTTTCCGTACGCGTTATGTGGTATCAACATAAAACTTATCCTTTCAAAAATGGGGAAAAAAGGCGCTAAGAGTGGGTGTCCTTCGGTTTTTCGGAAAAAAATGTGTTTACTAAATTGATTAATTCATATATTGTTTATAAGACGTTAAACATTACAAAATGAGATACCAGCATACATTTATCTTTTTTAAAAAAAAATAAAAAAGCGCTGTGGATACGTGCTTCGCAAAAAAAAAAAAATTTTATTAAATTAAAACATATGATAAAAATTAGATGATACGTATTTTTGTATTTATTAAAGTCCTATAAATAAAAATTGTACTTAATTTGACGGTACGTATATGGTATATTAGGTATATGAAAGATCTGATATCAACAATTGGCGCTACATTATAATCTTTAAAAATTGTTACCTCGCTCAATCCAAATAATACATAAACTTTGTATAAAACTCTCTTGTACAAAATTAAAAAATAAAAATTCCAAATTGCGTTTAACCCAAGAATTATCGCAGAGTATTAAGGATGTAACAGAACAAAATTAAAAAATTTACATAAAAGAATTTTTATGTAAAAACATTTATCGATGCTGGATCGAAAAATGTAGAGTCATTACAATAAGAATAATAATATTATAATAATATTACAATAATATTACAATAAAACTGTGCAAATTAGAGTTAATACACGATTGTTATTTGTGTCAGTTATACAAAAAATTTTCCTTCCTATTTATTCATATTATATACAAGAATTGATCAACGTTTCAACTGCTCTTTATAACCATCTTCAGGATAATTCATATAAATTTAAGTTCAATTATTCACAATAAATAAATAAATGCAAGAGCATTTCCAAAAACCTTGAATGGTTCCCCATTGAATTGTGAGCACAGCTGTTCTTAATCAATATCATAATTTACATACGGAATTTGAGTTTAAGAAATTGAACCTTCATTCTGTTACAAACATTTTCAACGAAAATCATAATTTTATATAATCTTCAGCGATAATTATATAATTCTAAGATAATCGTTAGACATGTGTCCACATGGGAGTCAGAAAATTATTACAATAAGAGTCGAGGCATGAAACCGGAAGGACGCCATTGCTGTGACGTCATTTACATAACTCACACATACGTTACACAAACTCACGTTTTTACTAACGCATCGCACAATCATAAACATGACCAATTCCGAGGGTGAATCGATCATGTCTCGACTCTGATTATAGTGACTCTAGAAAAATATAATGATAAAATACTAAAACATAAATATATTAATGATGTAAATATTTAGACATAAATAATATCTATAGTATATAGGATTAAGAGAATTTTAAAAATGAAATAAGATGGGAGTAAATATAATCAATGTGAATACGTGCGAGCGAATAATATAGCGTGCAAATTAGAATTAAATATAAGACATAAGTATTTAAATTTTAAATTCTTTTGCGTGCGGTGAAAATTATTAGGTTTAACTGTAATACTGCAATGCCATTGCATTTTTTAAAAATATTCATTCTTCAATCATCTTTTTAAATAAATGTAACATTCAAATTAAATTCATTATTACGTTTGAATGATTTTTATTGTTTTATTTTTAAGTCCAGCAGCGCCAAGTGTTTTTACAAGAAAAATTTTTATTTAAATTTTTTTATTTTGTTCTGTTAATTCTCTGTGATAATCCTTGGGTTGAAAAGACAACGCAATTTGGATTTCATTTTTTAATTTCACAATATAATTTTGTTTAAGATTTATATATGATTTGGATTGAGCGAGGTAAATTTTTAAAGATTATAATGTAACGCTAATTATTGATATCAGATCTTTTATATACCCGATTCGTACCGTTTAAACTAAGTACAATTTTTATTTATGAGATTTTAACTTGGTGGCAAATTTAGCGCCCATTATTGATATCACATCTTTTATATGTTTGTTATGTATTGTTCAAATTAAATAGAATTTTTATTTATGAGATTTTAGTAGATACAAAATCGTATCACCTAATTTTTATCATATATTTTAATTTAATATAATTTTTTTTTACAAAGCAAGTATCCACAGCGCTTTTTTATCTTTTTTTAAAGAGGTAAATGTATGCCGATATCTCATGCATTTTGTTTAACGTCTTCTTATAAACAGTATACGAATTAATCAATTTAGTAAATTTTTTTTTCTGAAGAACCAAAGAATACGTACCCTTAACGCCTTTTCTCCCCTTTTTTAAAAGTTTTGTACTGATATCACGTATTTTATAGAGTTTATTGTTTCCTTTATGGGATTTTAATAGCTAAAAATACATATCATCTAGGTTTCATATATATTTTAATTTAAAATTTTTTTTGCAGTACCCACCTTTTTTATCTTTTTCTGAAAAATATATATATCACTTAGATTTGATTTTTTTTAAATAACAAGTATTATTATTTAAGTTGTAATTCCTAACGTGGTACACGAGTATTTTGTTGGACGTATAAATTGCAAATACAACTATGGGATGCTACAAATCAGTCAAATTTTTATTTTAATTTGGTTCGCCAGCTTTTTGTTTGATATATATACACTTTGCATCCTTTTTTACCTCTTTTTTTTACAAAATAGTTCTTTATAAGTGTAACGTGTTTGTAGTACTAATAATATTAACGTATGTCATTTGAATTAAAATACGAAAATACGTATCATCATATGTAAATTAATAAAGGCATTATTATTTGGAACTTAGATTTCTTTTTTTATTAATACATTTTTTTCCGCAAAAGATGTACTTGCAACGCTTCTTTACCTTTTTTTCAAAAGATGAATTTATTTTTACTGATATCATGTATTTTGTGGTGTTAAACGTCTCCTTATGAATACGAATTAATTAATCTGGCACATATTTCTCTCAAAAGAATAGCGCCTTTTTTTTTTCTTTTTTTAAAAAGGTAAGTTTTGTACTGATATCTGTACTCATTTTGTGTTGTTTAACGTTTTCATATAAATTTATTCTTAAATCAGTAAAATTTTTTCAAAAAGTAAATTAATATCATGCCTTTTATGGTGTTTAACGTCTTTATATAATAATAATGAACATTGTACATAATGTAATAAAAAGTTCTTTTTAGTTATAAATCATGTATAATATTCATAAGAAATTGCAGTAAGTAAACAAACTTCAGAAGCTGTCTACATCGAAATGTAAAAAGAAGTTTGTATTGACATTCGGCCGCAACATCACCAATGAGATGTACATTTTTTGCAACACATACCATGATTAAAATGTTATAAAACATTAATCCTACAAATATAAATACAAAAATATGCACCATCTAGATTTTAATTTGTAAATAAAGTATACTACCACTTAACTACTTTTAAATTTTATTTTTAACTTCAACACAATGATTTCTTTTATTCAAGACAAAAAATCAATTGATAAATAGGGTGTAGCACCATTTAATTTATTTCTTAAATTTCCTTCATATTTTTGTACATTACGTTATTGTTCAAGATGATTCTCATATTTTTAAATTAATATATCTACTTGTTTCTTGTACCTTTTTTTAAAAAGGTAAATGTATATTAATATCTCATGCATTTTAGTATTTAACGTCTTCTTGTAAACAGTATATGAATTAATCAATTTAATACACAATTTTTTCCGAAGAACCGAAAAGTACGCACCTTTAGAGACTTTTTTTACTCTTTTTTAAAAGGGTAAGTTTTGTACTGATATCATGTATTTTAAATAGTGTTTAATATTTCCTTATTAATTTATTTTATAATTAATTAAAAATCTTTCTCGCGAAACATATATTTTTACCGCCTCCTTACTTCTTCCAAAAAGATAAATTTATATACTAATATCATGGCTTTTATAGTTATTAATGTCTTTCTATGTAAAGAGTATATAAATAAATTACTTTAGTACTTTTTTTATGAAGACTTTTAACTATAACATTTGGAAAGTCACTCAATCGTTACGAGTTGGAATGATCACTCGTTATTATTTGTACCAATGTGTGATAACGTGATAATTTTTACTCATTACTTGTAACGAATAACGTTATGCGGTACTCATTACAAATAACATTTTCAGTGAGTAAATGTATAATAGTAAAAAATTAATTTTCAAAGTGACCTTTCTAAGCTTAGCACAAGATTAATTAGTTATCGCAATCATAAAGAACTGCTAAATCGTTATCAAGTTTTTATAAACGATTGTAATCTTATAAACAATATATGAATTAATCAAATTAGTATACATTTTTTTCGAAGTAATGAAAAATACACACTCTTAATCTTTTTCTACCTTTTTTTAAAAAGATAAGTTTTGTACTGATATCACTTTGTTACACTTGTATGAAAGCGTTAAGTACTGTGAAATTTGATGATTTCAAAATGAACTATTTCATAGCAATACACAACTTCTGCGAACGTCTTTATCAATACTGTCACAAAAAAGAAATGAAATTCTGTAAAACGAAGTCGGAGGTGAATTGTCCATTTTAATTTTAATAACTTAATAATCAACGAGCAATACTATTGAGCATCACTATCAGAACCCTTCGATGATCATTCAGTGTCATGACTTGAGTCAATATCTGACTGAAATACATAATTGAAAAGGAACATTTTATACAAATATATTTGTATAAAAAAATGCAGGAATGGATAGTAAAGTAATGCTGTAACTTTCATCGTTACAATCGTTTATGAAAACGACTTGATAACGACATTGCGGTTTTTATGATTGTAACGATAACTGATGACCCTAATTTTGTTCTAAGCTTCGAAAAGTCACTTTAAAACGTAATTCTTTATCGTTACGCGTTTACTTATTGAAAAGATTATTTGTATTGAGTAACATATAATGTTACTCGTTACAAGTAATAAATACAAAGTAATGCGTTATAAATAACGAGTTATCTCTTTTTAACAAGACTGTTGGAAGCAACGATTAAGTGACTTTCCAATTTTGATGTTACAGTTAAAAATCTTCATAAAACACGTGTATTAAAGTAATTAATTAATATATTTTTTATATAGAAAGTTTATAAGAAAATATTAAACACTGCAAAATGCATGATATCAGTACAAAACTTATTTTAAAAATAAAACCACATAAATGGAATAAACAATACATTTATTATTTGATAATAAATTATTATTCAAAATACATAGGATACTCCATGAACCGCTACTGCTGCCAGTGATGAGATTGCATACATTCGAAGTTAAAACGATCATTGCAGGTTTCCTGGAGAATGGAGTTATCATAGTTTCTTATTACAAATTAAAAAATTGATGTATTTTTAGTTTTATGTTGCATTACAATTTTAATTCAAAAATATTTTGTCTTAGAAGCCTATTCTAACATTTGAAAAAGGTATTTGATAATATTCTCGAGGCTTTCATGGGTGCTTTCTATATAAAGATTGTGCGTTTCGCTGATTTCCTCCGTGTGTCCAGATCAATTCTTGGACTGCAAGGTTCATGAAACATTAGCAAGAATAGATCTGGACACGGAGGAAACCTGCAGAACATATAATCTTTATTTGAAAAGGGTATAACTATATGCAGAAGACAGACTTATTATCAATTTTGCTTAAATTAAGATCATTCGATGCGTTTTTGCACGAAATGAATGAAACAGATTTCATTACCTTAATAATCATCAACTTTAACCATTAATATCTCGTCTCATCGAGCAGAGCAACACTTATTTATTTATCAGATTTCGTTCATTTCGTATAAAAACGTGTCGAATGACCCCCATCTCATCACAATCGACGAAGAGGCTTATTTCCTACAAAAGTACAAAAAATGTAATGAAAAGTAACGATTTTTTATCGTTACTTTTATGTAATGGTAATATGTTACTTTTTAAAATCGGTAACAAGTAATAGCAACGAGTTACTTTTTACCGCATATAACAGTAATAATAACGCGTTATTTTTCAAAAGTAACTTTCCCTGTATACATATACATAGTATATACATACATATTTATTTTATGTTATATTATTAAATTATTTGAATTGAAATACCTTCGAATTAATAAAACGTTATGTAAATGATTGTTCTGCCACCTCATCTGGCACCCTGTCCGCCATCTTGTTCACCACTTTGTCACCTCATCCACCAACATGTCTAATTCCTTTATGGCTATATTTATTTTTCTGTCATCTTCTTGCTGCAATTAGTAATAGTAGTAGTAATACTACTACTAATAATGCAGATGGGGCTATGGCAGCCGCCTAATTTCTAAAATTCCATTGTTACTCCTTCCCTTTTCTCAAAATAGTACAATCAAGCCAAGATCCGTGCCAGGCCTATGACGTTGCCTTTGTTCCGTCTAGATCCTCAGGTGTTAGAAACATGTGGTCCCAGGATCTATGTTGCAAGCAAGCATAGGACAATGATACAGAAGGTGCATGCTGTCTTAGCTTTCCTTTCCACATAGTGAGCAGTTTTTCTGCTCGACCAGTTCTATGTTGAATAGGTGTGCTCAGAGGGGCAAGTGTCCAGTAAAAAGGCCTATACTCATTTTCAGTTTTTCTTTTCTCATTGCTGCCAGCTCTTTTGTTCTGGACACATTAGGTTTCTCCATAAATTTTTTGACTCGCCTACTGCCCTTTGATTCTTTCTAGAAGTTTAAATGCTCTCGCTCCAACATTTCTTTGATCTTTCTTTTGTCTAGCACCGAAGGAATTCCCGGACGGTCTGTTCAGTCGTCCATTTCTGTCTTCAGTTTTGCTAGCCCGTCCGCCCTCTCGTTGCGGTATTCCCTGACCAGGGACTCATACTAAGGTAACTTGACTTGTTTTCCTTAGTTTGTCAAGAGCTTGTATGCAGTCCCAAACTATAGATGATTCTGTAGAGGTATTTGCAAATGCATTTATAACTGCTCTGCTACGAGCAGATGCAGATACTGTTTCTGATTCTTATATCAGGATTTCTGCACACTTTGAGATGGCAAATACGTCAGCTTGAAAAACCGTGAACAACTTTCCTATGCATTCTTTATGATTGGTGTTGGAGTCGTAGATGCCCGCTCCAAAACAATCATTTGCTCCCGATCCATCCGTGTACCATACGTTCACATTTAGATTGGTTAAAAAGTTAAAATCTTATCAGTTTTCCCTAGCTGATATTTGAACCTTAAAGCTTTTTTCCAGTAAGTGTTTCCTAGAAATCCTGTCTAGCTTCAATGTGAAGCCTGTCAGACAGACCCAGCTTAGTGTGTCCAAGTCTTTCCTTCCATTTCCCTTGACACTTCATTCTATATACCGCTTGTCTTGCTAATGATTACCAGGTGCAAGGGTAAGAAACTGAGTGCCATTTCTAGCGCCTCGGTAGGTGTGGTTTTCATGGCCCCTGTCGCAGTCCTCAGGTATCCCTTCTGAAGGCTTTTGAGGTTCCTTGCCTCGACCTTCTCCATCCTTGACCACTAGAAAATTGCAGTATACGTCAACATTAGTAATAATACCATTTTGCATAGCCGCAGGGCAACCCTGGGATTTATTCCTCAGTTCCTGCATATGACTCTTCTGCATGCCCGCATACAGTTTTTTTCTCATATCTTTGAAGTATTTTCCAGCTTAGCTTACGATACAAATATGCTCCTAGATACTTCACCGAGCTAGAGTAGTTTATTGCCTTGTCCCAAAGCTTCAAGGGCTCTACTTGTACAGGCTTTTATTTTCTTATAAAAACGGTCGAGGTCTTTTCTGGATTTACCATTAGTTCTCCCGGCTTACACCAGTTTTGCACGATCATCATGGCTACGTCTATGCGTTCCTTGAAAGTCGTGAGAAAGTTGCTTCTTGTAACTATGGCTACGTCTGCCGTAGACCTAAAAGCCAGATTATCTCAGCTTTGTGAGGAGCTCGTCCACCACCAGGCACCACAGCAGAGAAGAGGTGCGTCCAGTGACGGGCTGCCCGCAGGGATATTGCCATCATTGATGGTGATTCAATATTCAATAGTAATATTACCATGACTGACGGTTAGATTTCTGATCTCCAGCATGCTTTGAATTCCAGTCCACAAGTGCGTCTGGAATTTTGTGACTTATCATGATGTCCTTCATCGACGAGATGAGGTGCTATCAAAAGCCGCTTCAATGACAATGAAGACGCTTAACGTGTATCCTCTCGCGGCTAGCAGAGTCTCGATCCAACTCACTAGGTAGTGTAGGGCTGTATTCGTATATCTGCCCTCCCTGTAGGCGTACTGGATGAAATTCAGTGGCTGAATAAGAAGGGCGACATTCTTCAGATACCTATCAATCAGTCTCTCCAGAGACTGAAAGAAGTGAGATTGATAGGTCTATAGTCTTTAATCACAAGGTGGCTTTTTTTCCTGGCTTGAGTATAAACACCAAATGCCACTCCAATCCTGAAGGACGTATCTTAAGGCTGTACTAGCCCTAAGTACTTTTGTCAGGACATCCAATAGGATCCCTATGCCATCTCTGAGCATTACTGGGTATATGTTACCCGAACCCGGCGATTTGTGAGATTGTAAAGTCTTTATGGCCTATTCGAACTCGCCAGATGGTACTTTGGTGACCATTCTCTGGACTTATATTTCTAGGGTTGCTTTGTTTCTTGCTGGGTAGCAGGTTTTTCCTTAAACGCCAGGAAAATGAGTAGACATTAGCTGTTTGAAGGTTTTATCTATTGCCTCGGTGTGGTTTTTGTTTGGGAGCTTTAAGCAGCTCATACGGAAAGTGTTGTCTTTCCTGAGGATTTTGTTTAACCTGAATGTTTCTGGAGCGCTCTCAATGCTTCCACAAAAATCCTTCCAGCTCTTTTTTGCGAGTTATCGCTTTGCTATAACAGCGTTGTCCTCATCTGTAAGCTTCCTAGTTCGCTGTTTTTTTTTATGTTTTGTTGAAAAACTTTCTCAGTTCCGACCTGTGTTTCGAGCTCTTCGTTCCATCACAATATCTTAGTGTTTAGACTTTTCGAGACAGTTTGCCTCGTAGGACTTTTTTATCGCGTTACTAACATACTGAGCAGCAAATTCCAAATTCTCCCTGGAATGGAATCTGATTGGGGCATTCATCAGAATTGCCTTAAAGTCCGTCCTCTAGTCCTCCCAATTTATTGTTCTGGGATTGCGTCCCCATTCTGGGTTTTCAATGTGTGAAGATGAATCTAATTTGTGGTCTTATCCTGACGTTTTTCCGAACACTGTCCAGTCTCACACTAGTCACTATCTCGCTGCATATGATTATATGATTATCGATCACCTCCTGTCTAGGGTCCACGAAGGTGGGTTTAGGTCCCGTGACAATTAATTCATTTAAATGAATATATATAATAGTTCAACATCTTAACATTCAGATCTTAGTGGCGCTTCGTATTTAAAGTAATGTATTTAATATAAACGGTCTTATTTCCAATCTTATTGTTTATATACGCTCGCCTACAATGCGTAACTCTCTACATACATATCGGTTATTGCAAGAAATATTGCTAAGGTCTCGATAATCTAAAGGCTTAGGACGCTCTCGCATGGAATGCAAGAGATCCGGGTTCGACTCCCGGCCAAGGCAATATTTTTCGCAAGAAGTTTATTACAATTTTTTAAGATTAAATTTGAGAAATTTGAAGGAATTATTAATATTTCAAAGAATATTTTAGAATTTTATTGAACTTTCAGACATCAAAATATAGTTTGCACAAGAAAAGATATCAAGATAGTCAAAGGTACATCACCTACCCTTATATTTCACAACAAATAAATGAAAATTTTAAAATGTATATAAATGCTTGACATCCACTAGCAAATAATACATTGAAACATAAATCAAATAGTACTTTTAATTACAGCAATCCCCGAAAGGATTCTCACCTTGTAGTACTCATAGGGCAGGGATCGCACGGCGCCTTGGGGTGTACGTGGTCTGAACGTCCCACAACAATTGAGCACGAGAACTAACTTTGATTTGTTAATGCAGATGTCTGCGTGCCAAACGTCTGATAAAGCAAATATCGACCAGCAAAGAGCGCGCCTAGCCTTCTTGAGAACCGCGAGCTCTCGGGCCATGACGGGTAGCGGAGCTTACCCGTCAGAGGTGGGCCGGTGAGCGACCAATAAAGAGGGACCCTCCAAGCTAGGGTGCCTAGAACTGCATGGCATAAGAGAAGTTGTCTCGAACGGTGCCTCTTGGATATCAGGTGTCTTCAAACAGTAATAGCCAAATCTCAGGTATTTGCGGTTTTGCCCGGGAGAGCAACCGCGGTATTCGTAGGACTGTATATGAATACTGAGAATAAACAAACCAACTTAGACCAAGTCCTCCAAGGCGTGACTTTCCCAGGAAGCGAACAATAGGAGAAGAGCAACACAGCAAAGGGGGGGTCTAACCAAGACCCTTCTTCGCTTCAGCGGCTTCGTTACAAAAGAGAGAAGAAGCGGACTGTAGCAGCCCAAACTCCAAGTCCTACAGGCCCACAAGTCTCAGCGGAAGGACAGAGGAAGGTGATGCTGCGACTGGTGCGGTTAAATGTGCAAGGTCGAAGTACTGCATCCTCAGCCTGACGCACGGACAAAAAACCCAAATTTGTCAACCAAAGATCGTCGTCCAGACGACAAAGGAAATTATCAAACTCTCGTAGCAGAGGGCTATCCTGATAACGAGATTCCAGTGAGGTGGGCAAGATAAAGAAACTGATCACGCGCAACATCTTCGAGCTTTCCGAAGATGGGTTTGCGCGCATCTTCACTGGAACTTGAAAGAGGGATGGCGCAGTTATCATTATCTACGCCAGCCAACAATAGGTGGACTGGCTAAAAAGTCAATTCTGATATAGGTATGCATGCTCTGCATGTGCGGCCGGGTATCTTCCGAAGCGACACGGGATGATGGAACATTTGGAGCAGCTGGATTTGGTTGTTGCAGAAGCTCCTCGATAAAACAAAATGCAGGTCTGGACGTCAGGAAGTGTGTCGTTGTGAGGGGGAGTGAAAGCAGGGACGCCAAGAGCGCCCATTTCGCTGCACTGATTGACGGCACTTTCCCGGAGGCCCTCAAGATCAGCGGCTTTAAACTCTTTTGTGCTAGTAAAGTTGCTCGACAAAAAATACAAAAGGAGAACGACTACATGGATGGAGGAGTCCGCTTCGCGGGTCTCACGATACCTCTAGTACAAATTATCTTGCATTACAACATGAGCGCTTCGATGATTTTAGCCAGAAGCATAACTGTGATGTAAACAGCAATAACACTTGTTCAGGAGCCATGGCTAAATGCAAGGACTAAATGCTCTTTTTATGTCAGCGACGAAAACTACACCGTGCTACAGCTGAGGCTCAACCTAGATAAGGACAATCACTTGAATGTACTAGTGGGATCGGTTTATATGCCCGACTCCCAAGCAGCACCATCAAAGAAAAGAGTTAAAGAGCTGATTGCTCTATGCGAAGAAACACCTCTTGGACTGTGATGCAAGTTCCCACCATATAGAGTGAAAGCTCAAATATAAACTCGAGAGAGGAGAGCCTCCAAGAATTCATAATATGTATTGGTCATCCTGAACAGGAGATGTAAAACTATCTGTATGGACACCAGAAGACAGGAGATGATTGATATAACCATATGCAGCGAGAAAGTGGCCTAGTACGGGACTGGAGAGTGTCCTGATAACCGTCCACCAGACCACAACCGAATCAGACCACAAGCAGATTAGATTTGTCCTGAAACATATAGAAAATATAATAAAATATAAACATAGAATGGGGGCGCAACCTCAGAATAACAAACTGGGAAGGCGATAGGACAGACCTTGAGGCTATTCTAAAAAACACACCAATCAGATTCCACTCTAAAGGAAATTCGCGGCTCAATATGTGAGTGATAAAAGAGTCCTATGAGACAAACTGGCCCGAAAGGTCGAAACATCCATTGACTAAAAAGTTATGATGGAACGAAGAACTTTCGAAATATATAAATAATACAAATCAAAAGTAAGAAAGCTCTTCAAAAAAGCAAGAAGAAAAAACTTAACAGCGGACTAAAAAGCTAACAGATAAGCATTGTAATAGCACAACATTGTAATAGCAAAGCGATAACTCGCAAAAAGAAATAGCAGGAGGGATTTTTGTGAAAGCATTGAGAGCGCTACAGATTAAACAAAATCCTCAGCAAAGACAACACTTGCCGTCTGGGCTGCTTAATGCTCTCAAACAGGAACCACATCGAGACAATAGATGAGAACCCTCAAACATCAAATGTTTACTCACTTTCCTGACGTTCAAGAGAACACCTGTTGTTCTTATCAAGGAACAAAGCAACCATAGGAATATAAGTCCAGGGAATGATCACTAGTAGCAAAAGTGGCATCATCTAGCAGGATCGAATAGGCTATAAAGATTTTCGAGAACTTTACATGTCGTCGGAAACGGATGGCATATATTCAGTACTGCCCAAAAAAGGGGATTTTATTATATACATCCCCTGTGACAATGATACTTAGGGCTAGTATAGTCTTGAGTCCCTTAGGCATGAAGTGGCACCAGAATGGTGTTTATATCTAAGTCAGGGAGAAAAGGCCACATTGTTGCCAAAGACTATAGACCTATCAGTCTCACTTCTTTCATTTTGAAGACCTTGGTGTTATGGATTCATAGGTATCTGGAGAACAATGCCCTTCTTATTCGCTGAATTCCTCCCAGTACGCCTATAGGGAGCACAGATCTACGGATACAGCATGCACTACCTAGTGAGCGGGATCGAGACTTAACTGGCCACGAAGGGATACGCGATAGATGTCTTCATCGCCATTAAAGAGGCTATTGATAACACCTCAATCTCATCGGTGATGGACGCCATGATATGACACAACATGATATTCCAGACGCACTTATGGACTGGACTCAAAGCATGCTGGAGAGCAGAAATCTGACCGTCAGTCATGGCAATATCATCATTGAGGGACATCCAGTGACGGACTGCCCGCAGGGGAGAGTTCTCTCTTCTCTGCTATGGTACTTGGTAGTGGACGAGCTCCTCACAAAGCTGATACAATCTCGCTTTCAGATCTACGGCAGATGAGCCGTAGTTACCAGAGGCAACTTTCTCATTCTTAAGGAACGCATAGACGTAGCCTTGATGATCGTGCAAAACTGGTGTAGGGCGAGGGAACTAATGGCAAATCCAAAAAAGAGCTCGGCCATGGACCGGCCATTTTTTTACCAGGAAATAAAAGCCTGAAAAATTGGGCCCTTCAGACTTTGGAGCAAGGCAATAAACTACACTAGCTCGGTGAAGTATCTAGAAGTATACTTGGATCATAAGCTAAGCTGGAAAACCCACTTCAGAAAAGGTAAGATATGAGGAAAAAGTTCTACATCTCTATGTAGGCTTGTAGAAAGGTCATGGGCAGGAACTGGGGAATAAATCCCAGGATTGCCCTGTAGCTGTACAAAATGGTATTATTATCAATGTTGACGTATGCTGCGATTGTCAGGTGGTCAAAAATAGAGAATGTGGAGACGACGAATCTGCTCATAAAGCCTTCAGAGGGGATACCTGAGGGCTGCGACAGGGGTCAATACTGCAATAGTTTAGTAGAGTTATCGTTTTTAAAGACCGAAAAATTATTTCTGGAAACTACATACATAGTATATAAATTCACACAAGAATCATACAAGCATTTAAGATCCAGCTAGACTATGTAAGGCTTTGATTTCTATAGAAATTTAGACTTTGAGTAGTCTTTTTATTAGTGTTTTAAACATTTCGGTAACTTTTACGTAATTTTATTCCTTTTTTCAATCCTTAAAATTATTATATAACATACCTGCGACAAACGATATTTGTTTTCCTGCTACATTTCCTGCAACCTTCGGAAGATTTAACAGTTACCCCATCTCACTTTAAAAAGGTATTAAATTTGAAATAGGCAATTTAACTCCAATGACACTGACCTAGACATATATTGTCAAGGTCATGACTCTGAGTGACCATCGAAGCATTTTGGTAGTTGTTCGTTGATTTTTAAGAAGTTATTAAATTAAAAATGGAAAATTCATCTTCGAAGACCCTTCCACACAGCGAGTGGAACAAGATGTTGGAAAGTTTGTATAAAGACAGTGTAGATGATGTGATGTACGTTCTCGATAATCAGCGAAAGGGAAACATAAATGGTGTACGAATATCTCCAGTGCAGATATTCCTACACGGACGAGAATTAGGTATACGCGGTGAGAAACTGGGACTCGTTATCAAAGAAGAACCCGTTTCAATTGGTCGTTACACGCGCGACGAAAAGTGTACACGTGGTTACGAGAAGAATGTAAGAACGATGACTATAAAAATATAAATTTCAATGTAATAAAGGACGATTATTATTACTGGGCAAAAAAAACCGTGGATAAGAGTGTGCGTTGCTGCAGATGCATTAAGATTTCCGCGGATAGTGGCAAGTGTGTCGAACTGCTCATAATTGACAATTTATGTTCGTGAATTTTTTGGGAGCAAATAGGAGGATCTTAAAACCTGTTTTGTGACAAGTGTGATGGTTAATGTTTTAAATGTGAAAAATATATTTTCGCCTGGAGACACAATGCCGAGTTGCTAAAAGGTTATGACATTCTAGGTATATCGCAGCGCAACGCTTATGGACGAGTCATGTGCAAGTGCTCCGTAGAAAAATGCGATGTGATATAAAGACTGTGAAAAAGATATAGAAAATCATGAGCAGTGATCGTTAATCTGTTGGAGTGTTTTGCGTGGCAGCAATGATGCGATGAATGCATCGAGCAGCTCGAAGAACTTTATCGTGCCAAACATCCGCTCCTCGCCGTTGGACACAGACAGTCCGTAGTGGTGAGGATCGCGCAACTCACGGGTGCAAAGACACAATTGGAGCGACATTTCGTACACGTTGGTGGGTATGCGACAACGAATCTCTCGTCTGGAGAGAGATCGACGCAGCGTCGATGAAAGCCGTATATTGACGGGCGTGATAAATTCTAATTACATCGAGCCGCAGTGGTTTTTGGTAGACGCGAGAAAAATAATACTCGAGCGTGTGCGAGACACTATAGAAAGACACGGTAGTGTGAAAGTAAACACCGCGTTCAACGGCGAGTTTGCGACTAATAACAAATGTGCCATTAAGAGTATAAACACTAAGAAATATATCGATATATTGAAATATATTGAACCGATTTGCGCGAATGGTACGAGCGTGTCATCGTGCCCACGTTGGCATCGCTCGAAGAGTTCCAGAAACCCGACAGCGGGTGGGCATTGTCACATATATTGTATTTGCTTATCAACGTGAATAAACTAAATTCTATGCATGCGGGATGCCACATCGAAATGCCACAAGAAACAGCGACGAAACGAGCGATGATCAGCGTACGAAGGACAATGCGCGCTTCGCATAGTCGGTGGTCTGCCACTCTGTACCCCGCAGAAAGAAATGCGGATAAAGAATCATTGTATCCGCCTTATACAGTATAACTCTGTTAAATCTCATTTAACAGAGGACATTGTTTCCGATAACGTTAAAAGACATTAAAAATTTGAACGACGTGTACGGTATCGAGAACAAACAGGTCCTTCCTCTATGGCTCATCAATGACAAAAAGGAGACATCAACATGTTAGGAGACACCTACATGCAGGATCCACGCGACGACAGTCTCAGCCACTTTGCGTGGACAAAAAATTTGTCCCGCCTCGTGAGCTCGCAACTCAACAGAAAGGAACACAAGAAACTTTTCTACGATCGATAAGTACACATAAAAAAATTATAATTTTCTTGACAATAATTATATGTAATAGTTATAATTTTTTTTTTTTTTTTTTTAGATGTCTTCATTACTTCAGTTCGAATGAAAAATTGCAGTCGCACACAATGGACTGCGGGAAAATAAACGATTGCGCTATCTGACTACCGAGGACAAGTGGCTCGAATTTGGAAACCACTGCAATAAGGAGTGCATCTTATTCATCGTCTACACTGACTATGAAGTGTGTTTTATGGAAGACAGAACTCGACAGGGAAAATGCGTCATCGTACATCAGCACGAGGTATTTAGTTCAGGCTACTACATGCAACGTTTGTACGACGACACGTTATCGGTTCCGTCGCGATGAAGACGTATAGCGTGATTCGCGCAACAACTTCAAGACTTGGAGCATCGCGTAAAAAATATTATATTCGCTAACGTGCTCGTGGAAAAGTTGTCGAAAGAACAATGGGAAGCGTACTGTAGCGCGACGCGTTGTTACATTTGCGAGAAATCGTTCGCGCCGGACGACATGCGAGTACGCGATCATTGCCACCGGTAAATACCGTGATCCAGCGCATTCAAACTGTAATTTAAATTATAAAAATTCATTATATATTCCGATCATTTTTATTGGGCTACGACGCGCACTTTATAATTAAGGAAATTGCTATCGCGTACAAAGGAGGTGTGCTATCGATAATCAAAGAAAAACATATTTCGTTCATGTTAAAGATACCGCCGAGAGAGCAAATTCACGAAAATGCATAAAATCACGATTCATCGATTCATTTAAATTTCTCAGTACATGCTTCGATAATTGGCGCCGTTTTTAAGCAGAGACAAATTAAAAATCGTACGTTCCAATGCTCACCCTAAACAGCAATGGAATTTTTAACGCATAAATGTAAGGCCTATCAAATCGAAATTCCAACGACACCGTAAATGCAGATTCGTGTAAGGCTGACAGAGGAATAGGTGCGCACATCGCCACAAGCAACTGTTGCTATATTTATTACAAAAGAAAACACTACATATTCCAATGTTCAGAGTTTTTAAAATTGTCAACTGAAGATCGTTACAAGGAAGTGAAAGCGAGAAAAAATTGTGTACAAACTGCTTGCGTTCCATTTCTCATCAAGCTAAAGACTGTCAATCCTCGACATGTCGAACCTGCAGTAAAAAACACAATACACTCTGCTTCACGTAAAATCGCAGGAGAAAAATACATCCTCACAAGGTTCCGGCAACGACGCATCTGTCAACACCACCACAGTGAATCATCACGCCAATAACGGCGAGCATCACCAAGTTATTCTATCCACCGCAGTAGTAGAAGTCTATGATCCCCGAGGCAATACACATAAGTGCAAACTTTTATTAAACTCAGGATCATAATTTAATTTTGTTACAAGCAACCTGGTAAAAAGATTTGGTCTTCATCAAAAAGAATCAGACATGACAATAACAAAAACAAATCAAACACAAAGACAAGCTTATCGCTTGGCGGAAGTAAAAATCAAATTAACACACGGCTCATTCTCTCAAAGCCACATGCTATCCAAAATCATTAAAGTACCACAAGTTTTCATTAATATCAACAACTTTAAAATTTCAGCAAACATACGATTGGCTGATCCTCATTTTCAGATGCCAGATGAAGTGGCATACTGCTAGGAGCCGAATTGTTTTGGCAACTAATGTGCGTTGGACAGATACGTACCAATCCCAACTCGTTTTGCAAAAAACACAGTTAGATGGATTGGATTGTCGGTGGCAAAATACATCACATTAATTCTTCCAAGTCAAGGATCTGTAACCTATTAATCAACGAAGAATTAAGCGAATCCGTGAGCAAGTTCTGGACCTTAGAGCATATTGCCAATCCATCTGTCCTTTCACCAAAAGAAAAATTCTGTATGGAACACTTTGTTCAAAACGCGACCAGAAATGAAAAACGATCGTTTCGTCGTGAAAATGCCGATGAAGGAAACACGGCTACAGCAATTGGGAGACTTAAGGAACACGGCTTTAAGAAGATTTCAATCCTTGGAGCGTAAATTGCAAAGGCAACCAGCTTTGAGGGATACACAAAATTATTGAAATATATCGCTTTAGGCCATATGATAAGAGTAGACAAGGAGCCATCTAATGACAGCACGCTATTACATTCCGCATCATGCAGTGCTAAAGGATGATAGTCTTACCACCAGAGTGGTATTTGATATCTCTTGCAAGACGGATACGGGTGTATCTCTGAATGACTGCCTCATGATCGGCCCAACATTACAACAAGATCTGTTAGCTAAAATTCCGTACTTTCAAATTTACTCGAATGTATCGACAGATGCTAATAAACAAAGCGCAAACACCATGACAAACCATTTTTTGGCGCAACGATTCAAATGAAAAAATTGCAGTGTTTGAGCTCAATATAGTCACATACAGAATTGCTTGTGCATTATTCCTAGCGATAAGGGTAACGCACGAACTGGCCAACATTGGACTCGCAATTTGGACATTCCCTTTGGGATCAGCGACGATCATCAATAATTTTTACGTGGATAATCTGCTAATAGGAGCTAACTCAAAGGAGAAAATAATAGAAATTCATGATCAAATCATCAAGCTCCTACAAGAAGGAAGATTTTACACCGCCTCATGCTCCACATTTTGACGAAATCTGGGAGGCAGCAGTAAAATCTGCCAAATTCCATTTAAAACGCATTGTAGGCGATACAGTTTTAAATTTCGAAAAAATGTATATAGTTCATGTGCAAATCGAATCTGTTTTGAACACTAACTCCCATTTCCAATGATCCAAACGATCTGACCTACCTAAATGGACATTTCCTTGTTGGAGACTCCCTTAACACCATATCTCAGGAGGAGGGTACACAGTTGCCTCTTAATTGATTGTCGCGATGGCAGCGCGTTAATCAGATTTATCAATAGTTTTGTAGACGTTAGTCCAAAGAATACTTGTATTCTCAATTGCAGCAACGTAATAAATGGCGTCAATTCAAGGAGTTGCAATTGATCGTAAGAAACATGATTCTATTACAGGAAAACGATCTATTATCTCTAAAATCGATGACAGATCGCATAGAGGCTATCCTGGAGCTGATGGGTCAGCTCGAGTAGCAGCAGTGAAAACTGCCAAGGACAGTTTCAAAAAGCCCATATCCAAGCTATGCGGTTTGTCACTGGAATCCGATAATTTACAAGCTCCATACTCCATTTATGTTTGCATATAATTAATTGCCTTTTTGTTTTCAGTCATATTTAATTAAACTTGCAAGGAATTTATTTTCTCAGTACAGATGATTGGACAATCGGTATAATAAGTCACAAGGACTTAACTCCGTTAAGGGGGCTGAGATATGTTAACGCTTAGTTTGAATTTCGAGCCATGAATGAGGCCGCACGTGGCAGCATGGTGGAAGATACATATCTCCCCAAATGGTTTCTGAGACTCTAGCCGATCGCTTTGTTTTGCTTCTGCTTCTTCTTCAAGACATAGAGAGGAGCGACCATTATTACCTTCTATCATAGCGTTTTATGTAAAAGGGATAATCTTTATAATATCTTGTAATCTTATTACCAACATTTGTATCAAAACAAATAAAGCAGGTCAATCAAATCAGTAACAAATAGAATTGATTTTAGAACTCAGTAAACAAAGAATCGGTTCGGAACTCGATAAACAATGAACAATATCGTTCATATATTTGTAATAAAATGTTATATGATATTGAATATTACTCAACACTCAATTCTTCATCATAACTAAATTCGCTACAATCGGAGAAAGCGGTGAACCCATAGGCGTTCTAAAAGTTTATTTATAAAATTGATTGTCAAAAACAATATAAGTCGAATCCAACACTAAGCGAACAGCCTTGAGAAATTCATTTTTCGGTAAATTGCAATTTTTGCAAATAAAATCTTATCTATTGGAAAGAGCGTCTAATGCCAGATCCGTTGGAATGTTGGTAAAAAGTGATATTACATCCAACGACATCAAACTAAAATCATGATCAATTTTAATGTTTTTTTTAGTTTTTGAACTAATTCAAAACTATTTTCGATGTTGCTAGCAGCTTTAGATATGCTTTTGACAACTAATCCATGTAAGAACGCTGCCAAATTATATAATATATTATCCAAAGAAGATATGATTCTAAATGGGCAATTTACTTTATGTACTTTTGGTAACACGTAAGTCCTAGAAATGTTACCATTACTACAATAAAGTTGTCTGTACGTTGATTCAGAAATGTAATTTTGTTTTTTTCATTCTGCCAACAATTGCCTCAAGTTATTATTAAAAAGGCTATTACGTAATTATTGCAACAAAACTATTTCTAACTGAGTTGTGTAACGACGTCTGTAATTTTTTAATATTAAATTCAACGTTTTTTATAAATTCAAAAATTAATTTGCTATTGTAACTGCTGGGAAGAGACAGGTTTTCCCCTAATTGCAAAAAGCATTAAACACAGTTTGGAATCGAAATCGATTCCAAACTGTGTTTAATGCTGTGTAAAATCGACAAGTTAGTGAACCATTTAAACATATTAATGAATATTTAATGTTCTCAAATTCATTCGAGGACATAGTAACATCAACCAAGTTATATCTCTCCGAAGGAGTAACCCTTTTATTAAAAAACAATTGGTTACTGTTACTGTCACTATCATCTAATGATGATGATTTCAATCAAAAGTACTCAATGCTCCTTATCTTTCCGATTATTCTCCTTCTTTCTTTCAAATTTAATTAAATAATCTTCTTGTTGATATTTTTATTTTAAATAAGAATTTGTTATATATCTTTTTGTCCTGAGATTGAAAAAAATTATTTAATATATTAACAGGAATTCCCCTTGAAGCAATAAGAGCAAGATGGAAAGTTCTATTTCTCGCAATATTAATCGACAAATATGCATCATTAAGTTCAACCTTAAATTCTTTTAATATAATCTTCACGAATATTGTTCATCTTATTGGTTGAAGATTTCTTCAAATCGAGATTTGGAGTATATTTAATGATTCTGTATAAATGTGGAGGCACAATCTTTCTATTATATAATATATGTCATAAATTATGTATAGTTTGTTTGTCTTCAAATTGACCGCTATATTACTTATTAAGCAATCATTATTCAACCGACGGTCGAAAACAAGACACAAATTGTTCTCTCAGTTAGTATTTTAAAATTTTGACGATAATTTTTAACTTATTAACAATGCACAAAATGTTGCATACGACATATTTATTGTTCAGTGTTGAGACGTCGACTGTGTGAGGTGAGGTGATCAATTTTCAAATTTATATAATAATTTAATCATTTATATAATTTTAGCTTGAATTCTTATTGCCACTCAACTTTCTAACTTTGTGAGTACGTAACTTACCTCACAATAGTTAACGGTTCAATTTTTTTGAGAGGAAAAAAATTCTGGTGTAAATTGTAGTCTGTGATGATAGGCATTAAAATATTCAAGGATTGTGTCAACTGACGTAATAGATACAGCTGTGATCACGTCATCGATATATCTAATAATGTCTAAAATAAAAAAGTAGTGGTAAATTAAATCTCTCCAGTCATTCTCTAAATCTTCCATTACTAAGTTAGCTATGATTAGTGGTAATAGTGAGCCCATCAGTGTACCAAATGTCTGCCTATAATATTGATTGTTGAAGGTAAAATACATCGAATTCAGAACAAAATGAACTGCTCTTAAGAATTCTTTTTTTGGAATATTACAATCCTGCAATATAAAATCTCACATCCTAGAAAGACTATTAATAGCTCTATAGGGGTGTTAGTAAAAAATGATATGACATCTAAAGAAACCAAGTATATTTATCGTCAATGTGAGTGTTATTCAGTTTTTTGACCAAATCAAAGCTATTGTGAATGTTACTCTTTGGAGGTAGTATACTTTTAGAAATTATTATATGTAAAAATATTCCAAGTGTGTATAAAGGGCTATCGATACTAGACATAATTATCCTGAAAAGGCAGTTTACCTTGTATATCAAAGTAAACAATATATTTTTGGTAAGTCATCACTACAATAAATAGCTCTATAAGTCGCATCTGAATATATTTTGATTTTTTCCAACCTGCCAATAATTCTCTTAAACTACTCTTAATTTTTCTTGTCTTTATTGATTTTTTCATATGTATTCGTATCGGACAGCATTTGGTTCTTTTTGGATTTTGTCAATGTACTTTTCTTTATCAAGTACAACCGTAGTATTACGCTTGTCAGTCTTTGTCAAGATTAAATTCGGGTAAAAATCTTTCCGTTGCTCAGTTTAATTCTAAGAACTTACGTTCACATCAGGGTTCAAATTAAGTAAGTAAGAAGAATTAAGAAAAATTAAAAAATTTGTTAGAATATCGAAAATGACTAAAATGAATAAAAGGTCGAAACGTATATTAGCACTGTCTTAATGAATTAATAAATTATAATTTCGCTATAATAACTGACGTAGGCTTTTAATGCTCCTTTCCTAAATTAAGTTTGATTTAGTCCAGAAGCCGTTATTCAATTTGTGTAAAAAGAACGAAAAAGACAAAAAAGCTCATCAGAGTCTGCATCGGCTGTTTGGATGCACACAAAACTTTTTATTCTCGTGTGAATGTAACAAAATGAATTGAATATTTCCAACTCTTCAATTTGGGTCCTTATCAATATAAAATATAAGTCTAAATTACATGAATAACACAACTTTCAAGATGATGAATCCCGACAAGCTCGTTCTTCTTTATCGAAATGTCAATTTGCTATGTAATGAGTGACCAAATGATTATTATAAACATTAAATTATACAATAATATTACAAAAACATAAAATAAAAATGGTATCGTATACATTGCGTCAATAGATAAAGTCACGTCGCTCATCAAATTGTCAAATTTGCTATGTATTTAAAAAATTCCATTAAAAAAAAAATGGAAATAAAAAATTAGAGAATTATTAAAATCATTTAACTGACTTTTAATTTTATTAACTTACATGTAAGCGTTTCTTGCGACTTGATGCAAAGGTCTTGACAGTCAGAGTTGAAATGAGAGTCAAAATAACAAAGTCAAGTACTTATTGAAATAAAAATAAAACTAAAAACAAAGGGGAAAAAACAACGTCACAATTCAGTGAACAAATTCATATACAGTGAGTCTAAAGAATAAATATCATTCTGTAAATTCAAATTCTGTTTCTGTTGCTTAATATGGATTATTTCAGAAATTAATATCTTGACATTTTCCCAATCAAAATCATGCTGATGACTAATTTTATGTTCTGTTATTACGAAATGTGTAGTGTTCCAATTTATGTGATTTCTATATTCATTTATGCGTGTTTTCTGTTTGGACAACATATGATGCTCCACAATCTCGGCAATCAATTTTATATACAATCTATATACAGTCTGTATAAGATAATTTTGGACGAACGTCTTTGTGACCTCTGTTGATTCCTCTAAGATTATTAATCCTCTTATATGCCATGTGTATTATGAAGTCATTTATAAAAAATTTTTTTATCTTTTCTGGTAAAAATAATATAAAAGAGATGTGAAAAAATCTGTGATTAATTTTATCTTCATTATGAACTATCTTGTCTTTAGGTGTTATTCTGGTCATTCCATTGTTTAACTTTTTTGACAACCTATTTTTGATTTCTGAGAATATGAGTTTCAAAAGGTATTCATTTGTTCGAGAGCGAGTTAAAGCGAGAGTGACAGCGATAAAATTTTGAGTGAGACGACGTTTTAGCTGAAGTTCAATTTACGCGAATTCTTGATCGCGAATCGAACGCAGCGATTTTTTGGCGGCGGAGCGTCTCCCAGGCTATTGCACTTGTAGCGAAACATTGACTCTGATCGAGAACAGCGAAGAGAGGCATTGCTGCTCGATTTTGCCTTTTATCTTCTTTGAAGAACAAAGGCTTCCTTTTACAATCGCCTATGAGATTCTCGCAAAATTGAAAAATTTGAGGTGACCCCCTGTTTCAGGCAGCGATTGACGATTTTCGAGCGCGATGGCCAAGCGGTACATTGTTGCCATGCGCGCCCACTTAATCAGGAATCCTGATTGGGGTGTAAGCATATTACGCGTTTCGCGTCACGCGAGTGCGCGTGCACTGCGACTGATCTGAGTTAGCTTGCCGTTATAGAGGTTGAAATTTGTGTACGTACGATATGCGGCTTAACTTATGTTTTTCGACTTTATTGACGAGGTGCTGGCCAAGTTTGTGTTTGGAAACTTCTAAAGACGCTTGGAATTCTTCTAGAAGCTTCCGATCCGCATGTCGCACGTACACCGAATCTGCAAAAAACTGTCTGTGTCGAACATCCCGCCCGCTTTGTCACGCAGTGACGAAATTAATGCTCACGCTCGGCAAGCGTACAGATGTCGCGAGTTCGGTTTATTGCTTGGGAGATCGCGATGTTTCAGGTGGCGCAAGCTGATGTATGCGAGTGCCGCGCACGGTGTCGTGGAAGCCTGTGCGTGCACATGATCGGAGACGATCTGAGTTTAAGTTTACAGCAGTACGAAATTGTTTAAGAAATGTAATGACGCAGGCGCGGTCATGTAATCTATAACATCAATTAAAAGGAATTAGCGTATTATAATCGTGATTACAAAACATTGATTGTGCAATGTTTGCGAACATAATCAGAATAATTTTGAAACTAAATGGCGAAAATGTAACAGTGTATAGTACATTGCATTAAGCGGTAAATATGTTATTACCAAGAAATTGAAAAATTCGCATCATCGAAAATTGTGAAAAGTAAATAAGATTAATGCGATCATTACTGCAATTACACGTGCTGATGCGAATACATTGAAGAAGATCGCGCGGTTTAATACAATGTGCGGTCTTACTGCTCTTGCGAGTCTGTGGCTCTTGCGTGTAGAGTGGTCGAGGCAGCAGGTCCAGGCAGCATCACCAATTTGACTAGAGGTCAGATGAGCTCGGAAGAAGCTGTGCGAACAGTTGCCACTCGGGTCACACCATCCTCTCCTGGGTGCAGTTTGATGATGTTAGCTAGAGGTCATTTACTTGGCGGTGTCTCTGAAAGTATAAATCATAATGAGCCAATCTGAGGCAGTGCTTACCTTGCACCACTTCGAGGGTGAGGTCGAAGAATGCAGGTACTCGCGTGATCAAAAATGATCACGCATTCTTTGAAAGTGCTGCCAACGAGAGAGAGAGAGAGCTTGTTGCCTTCTCTGTGAGCGAGGTTCTGGAATGACTAGCGGAGCTCCGATGAGCAGATGTTCTGGAGTGAGCGCAGAGAGGTCGTCAGATAACGCTAGCAAGGGCCGAGAATTCAGACAGGCCTCTACCTGAGCTAGGAGAGTGCTCATCTCCTCGTAGGTGAGCGTGGCGTCGCCGATTACTCTTCGAAGATGGTACTTCGTCGATTTTACTGTTGCTTCCCAGAGGCCTCCGAAGTGAGGTGCGGAAGATGGGTTGAAGTGCCACCGAATTCCTTCTGTGACAGCAGCATTCGCGATGCGGCTGCCGTTGACGGAAGATGCGCGAAGAAGCTCTCGTATCTGTCGATCGGCGCCAATGAAGTTCGTGCCACAGTCGGAGTAGATATCCGAGTATAGTCCTCTCCGTGATGTGAATCGACGAAGCGCGGCCAGGAATGCGTCCATCGTGAAATCGGACACGACCTCAAGATGCGTCGCTTTAGAACAGAGACACACAAAGATTGCAATGAAGGCCTTGTGGGACTGGTGCCCACGTCCTCGACTCGTGCGAATGAGTATCGGCCCGGCATAGTCGATGCCGGTTCTCAATGGACGTGCAGGAGTTACGCATCCTTGAGGAAGGTTACCCATTGACGGCTGCGGCGTGGCTCCTCTCCATCTGGTACAGGTGATGCACCGATGCAACCAGTATTTTTTGTTATAGTTCGCCCTCGAGGGATCCAGTACTGCAGTCGCAACAGGCCCAGAGTCAACTGCATTCCTTCATGAAGTGTTCGGCGGTGACACGATGATATCAAGAGGCGTGCGAGGTGTGAGTACGAAATGATTATCGGATGCCGCTCATCCGGAGAGAGAATTGCGTGCTTCAGGGTTCTCCGACCCCTTGTTTGTCGATGAAGGGACTCAAGGTCCGCAATTGGCTGCGAGGTAACATTCGGACGCTGACCCTCTGCGGCAGTAACCTCGTGTGGATAATGCAGTGCCTGAACTGCTCGGATCCATCGTCCTAGTGCGGCGTCGAGCTCGTTGGGTGTCAAGGTCGACTCCGAACCTTCTGTTGTTGGGCGCAGCCAACGTAGGCACCACGCTGTGACCCTCAGGAGCCGGTGAAGTGAAAAGAATCGGAGAAGCTCCGGCTCCGTGACCGGAGAAGTTCCTTCGACGTGACAGTGCGAAAGTGGACGCGTTGCTCGAGCAATTCCTCTGATGGAGCTTCAGGCTGTGCGTTAGGCCAAGTGGAGTTGTCCTTGAGCAGTCAAGAGGAGCCTGACCACCAGAGTGGATGATTTATAAGCTCTCCTGGTGTTATCTCCCGAGAGGCGCAGTCGGCCGGGTTGTTTCTTCCGCCGAACATGACGCCATTGTCCTTCTGGAAGTGCCTCTTGTATCATGGATACGCGATTGGCCACGTAAGTCTTCCATTGAGAGATGTGACCCTGAATCCAGTATAGAATGACCTCGGATCAAAAAGTGACTGGAGCTGTGGAGGCTTAAAACAATACGTGTGTGTGCGACTAATTTCATGAGCAAGGCGACGGCGCACAGTTCCAATCGCGGCAAGGACATCAGCTTGATCGGAGCGACCTTGCTCTTTGCCGCTAATAGGAGAACGTTGACATTGTCAATGCTGATGACACGAAGATACAC
This sequence comes from Acromyrmex charruanus, assembly GCA_017607545.1. NCBI lineage: Eukaryota > Metazoa > Arthropoda > Insecta > Hymenoptera > Formicidae > Acromyrmex > Acromyrmex charruanus. Next base: position 101,406 of record JAANIC010002712.1, read on the forward strand.
CACGGCTGCGTACCCCCGTTCGGACGCGTCGGCGAATCCGTGCATTTCGACTTTCGCGTCCTTGGCGCCCGTGGTCAACCAGCGGTTGATTCGAAACTGTTCAAGCCTTGGGAGTTCCTCCAGGAAACGACTCCAATGGCAGACGTCTGCTTGAGGGAGCGGGGCGTTCCAGTCTAACTTTCGCAACTACGCTGATTAAAGCAGGATTTTTGCGCGAATCACTACTGGTGTCAACCATCCGAGCGGATCAAATAAACGCGCGGTCTCCGAGAGAACCTTCCTCTTGATGAATTTTTCAACGGTGCGGCTCTAAATTGAAAAGGTGAATGTGTCGTTGACCGGATGCCACTGCAAGTCCAGCGTTGTGTGACTCTCGTGTTCCCACGACCGCGAATCCGCGAGACAGTAATCCGCAGGAATGTCGACGAGAATTTCAGGATGGTTGGCGGCCCATTTTTTCAGTGGGAACCCGCCCCCATGCACAGCTGACGAAGCTCGGATTGCTTCGCGATTGCCTCATCTTTAGTGTGTGCTCCGGTCACGATGTCGTCGACGTAGCAGTCGTGTCTCAGTACGGCGGAACCTCGCGGAAATCTTGCGTTTTCGTCGTCGGCGAGCTGTCGAAGTGTGCGGATAGCGAGAAATGGCGCGCACGACAGACCGTATATTATCGTGTTCAATCGATACTCGCGAACCGGATCGTTGAGTGAGCGACGCCAGAGAATGCGTTGATAATCTCTGTCCTCGGGCACCACAAGAATTTGGCGGTACATTTTTTCAATGTCCGTCACGATTGCGTATCGGTGCCACCGCCATCGGATTAGCACATCGGCGAGCGATGGCAACAAGTTAGCGCCGACTAACAGCTGAGTGACTTACCGGACCTTGTACTCTGAGATCCGTTGAAGACCACCTTAAGTTTGGTTGATGAGCTCGATTCTCGGAGCACTCTACGGTGAGACAGGTAGCATCTTGCTTGTGACTCCAATTACCTTGGCAATTAACTAACTCCATGTAATTCATCTCTTCGTATTTTAGAAAGGCGTGGAGTTTGAATCGAACGTCGCGTTCGCACCGTCGCTCCATGGCGGTGAGCAGTCGCTCTGCTGATTGGCGGGTATCACCGAGTGCTGCTGACGGCGCGGCAATGGCAATCGCACAACTTTCTGTAGCAGTGCGGCTGTGAGTTCGAGCAAAGATTTCCTCGCATCGTTGCTCGTCTGGCGTGATGGACACTGAAGTGGAAGGTTCCCTTTCTTGCTCCCAAAAACGTTGCACGAGCGCGGTGGTCAGCTCGTGGTCGGCGGTGCACTGGAAGGAGCGGTGGAGTCACTGAGACATTCTCGCCGCAGCTTCCCGAGAGAATCCATCCTAGCAGTGTGCGCTGAGCGACGGGAGTATGCGGATCGCCCTTTCGAAGGCCCTCTTGTAGAATGATTGAGCACAATTCCGCGCCAAGTAACAGCTCGATGGGATCGGCGGCCAAGAATTGCGGATTGGCTAGCTGGAAGCCTTCAATTTGAGGCCATGTAGTCTTATATGTCGTAGCTGCTCCTTGATACAACGAAAGACGTGGCAGAATGAAAGCAACAGCGGTAACTCGAGCTCCATTGGTCCTGGAGGTGAGATTGAGAGACACTTTCCCGCGACGGAACCCGAGAGTGAGCCGCCGATACCGAAAATTGAGATTGCCGTGCGGGATCGCGGTAGGCGTAAGCGCTGGACTAGCGCCTTGGAGATCAAGGACACTTCCAATCCTTGATCGATTAAGATTCTAACCGAATGTGGATCCCCGTGGCGATCATCGACAGTAATTCTCGCGGTAGCGAACAGAATGGCTTTGCACTCGTTGTCTTGGCGCACAGCGGTCAACACGCTTGCGTCGGCGGGTTTTGCAGTGACGTAGGCTTCATGTAAGAGCGTGTGATATCTCGCCTTACACGAAAAGCACGTCTTCGTTGACTGACACTTCGTGATTGGATGTGAACCGAGACAATTGTAATATAACCGGTGTGTTTCAGCGACGGACTTTCGTTCGGTGCAGATTTCGACTTAAATTGTTCGCACATCATTACATTATGCCAACCTCTGCACGGAACGCAACCGGGAGCGTCGGCTACGCGTTTAGCGACGTGCGATTTCGCGATTCGCGGTGGATCTCCGAAGACCTTAGTGGCCCTTGGTTTTGCGGCCTTGAGAGTCAGAGTTCGCTTGGTATTGAAGTCCGTCAGCAAGGTGTCGTGATCTGGCAAGTCCGTGGAATCGCTCGTGTGAGATTTCCACTCGAGGCGAGTTTTCGGGTCGAAGAGCTCGATGACGAAGTGATTGAAAAGGTCGAAGCCATGTGAATTAATTGGTTTTCCTATACTTTCTTGACCGTTCACGGCACTGATCGCGGCATTGTAAATGCGGCTAAGTTCCTTGACGGTATCGCTTTTCATTTTCTGCACTGCAGTGAACGTGCAGAAACTGGAGCGCGACAACTCCTTTTTGTTCTCATAATGCTTGCACAACAGCGCCCACGCACGAGAATAATTATCTCTGGTTAAGGCTAACGGACGTATCAATGCTTCCGCGGATCCTTCTAAGCAATGCTTTAAGTGGTGGAACTTCTCTACGTTTGAGATAGACGGATTATTACCGATGATGGACAAGAATATGTCTCGAAACGATAGCCAGTCTTCAAACGCGCCCGAAAATGATCGGATTTTTAGACGCGGCAGCGTCGATTTGGTAGAAAAGTCGGTTTCCGATTCATTCGGAAGAGCTGTATTTGATTTTTGAGCCTTAAGCTTTGTCCGGTAATCGTTCAGCAGGCAACGCTACTGCACATAAGTAATTTCAGCGGAATCGGCGAATTGAGACGTACTGTACTCACTTTGATCGAAGGCTTCCGTGTAATGTGCTCAAATAAAGTAGTGCTGTTTTTCGAACTTCGTCCACAATTGATCGAGAAGCGCTGAGCGGGTTTCAACGGCGTAGAGAATGATGTTGACCATCCCCATCTTTTTTAAATTGGCCACTGATCTGCAACCGTGGATGTTGCTCTGAGCGATCAGCAAGATATTTATTTCGTCACTCATGATTTCACTTATTTACGTCCTCTCTCTGTTCTTTTAGATAATATAATACGCTCATTGAACGCTATAATATTCCCGAACGAATGATAAATTCGGCGAATCTGGCTCGAAGGACCAGCAATGTTCGAGAGCGAGTTAAAGCGAGAGCGACAGCGATAAAATTTTGAGTGAGACGGCGTTTTAGCTGAAGTTAGATTTACGCGAATTCTCGATCGCGATTCGAACGCGGCGGTTTTCTGGCGGCGGAGTGTCTCCCAGGCGATTGCACTTGTAGCGAAACGTTGACTCTGATCGAGAACAGCGAAGAGAGGCATTGCTGCTCGATTTTGCCTTTTATCCTCTTTGAAGAACAAAGGCTTCCTTTTACAATCGCCTATGAGATTTTCGCAAAATTGAAAAATTTGAGGTGACCCTCTGTTTCGGGCAGCGATTGGCGATTTTCGAACGCGATGGTCAAGCGGTACGCTGTTGCCATGCGCGCCCGCTAAATCAGGAATCCTGATTGGGGTGTACGCATATTACGCGTTTCGCGTCACGCGTGCGCTGCGACCGATCTGAGTTAGCTTGCCGTTATAGCGATTGAAATTTGTGTACGTACGACATGCGGCTTAGCTTATGTTTTTCGATTTTATTGACGAGGTGATGGCCAAGTTTGTGTTTTGGAAACCTTTAAAGACGCTTGGAATTCTTGTAAAAGTTTCCGATCCGCATGTCACACGTACACCGAATCTGCAAAAAACTGTCTGTCTCGGCTGTATCTCGAACACCATTGTTTAAAAGAATTTTAATTATTAATTCGAATTTCTCCTGATGGTTAATAGAGTAAGACAATAAAAGAACTCTATCGATTAAATCAATAATTGTTCTCACTTTTTAGGCATAAAGAGTGTCTGGAAAAATAATTTTATTAACGATCCAAAAAAGAAGGTTTGTGGTAATAGCTATGAATAAGAGAATTTTTTTTTCTAATTAAACTGCTATCAAGAAAATTTAATTTGTCCCCGCCTATTTCAGTCATAAATTTTAATCTGGGATGAAATGAATTAAAAGTGTTCACAAGTGTATCAATATGTGACGCATCATATGTTAACGCAATGTCATCAACATATCATATAAAAGGATAATGAAATAGAAAGCCCTTGTAATGCTTTTGTTTCAAGATCTTGCATACCAATATTGGATACGATGGGTGATAATGGTGAAAACAACGAAATGATCAAGTTAACATAGCTAAAGACAAGATTACAAATAATAATGAAGATAAAATTAATCACAGATTTTTTTACAATCCCCTTTATATCATTTTTGTCAGAAAAGATCAAAAAATTTTTTAAAAATACTCCTTAATACACATAGCATATAAGGAGATTAATAATAGGGGATTCATCAGAGACGTTCGTTCCAAACTATCTTATACAGACGTTGTGTATAAAATTGATTGTCGAGATTGTGAAGCATCATATGTAGGTCAAACAGGTAGATGTTTAAAAACACGCATAAATGAACATAGAAATCACATAAATTGGAACATTACACATTTCGTAATAACAAAACATAAAATTAGCCATCAGCATGATTTTGATTGGGAAAATGTCAAGATATTAATTTCGGAAATAATATTCCATATTAAACAATAGAAACAGAGTTTGAATTTACAGAATGATATTTATTCTTTAGACTATATATGAATCTGTTCGCTGAATTATGACATTGTTTTTTCCCCTTTGTTTTTAGTTTTATTTTTATTTCAATAAGTACTTGACTTTGTTATTTTGACTCTCATTTCAACTCTGACTGTCAAGACCTTTACATCAAGTCGCGAGAAACGCTTACATGTAAGTTAATAAAATTAAAAGTTAAATGATTTTAATAAATCTCTAATTTTTCATTTTCATTTTTTTTAAATGGAATTTTTTAAATACATATCAAATTTGACAATTTGATGAGCGATATGACTTTACATCACAATGTAATACTTCAATAATATTTAACGTAATATTACATTGCAAGTTGTAATATTACTGCAATATTGTAATTTCACTGCAATATTATTGCAATATTACATGTTATGTGTGCGTTTATAAATTTTAAAGGAGAATTAAAGATATAATTACCTGAGTCGATAAAAATGTTAACACGACTGTCATTTGTATTTTTCGTAGAATAATTAACAAATACCCTCAGAGTAGTATAACGGGTTCTAGTCCAATGGTAGGCGAGAGCGGCGCAAAGTGCGTCGGGTACTCGTTGGCACGAGGGGAGGGAGGAAGGTGCGGGGAGTACTCGTAGGCGTAAGAGAAGGGAGTGGGAAGGCGCGAGAAGGTCTCGGCGCTATCGGTGTTTACCAATATCAATGATACATGCCGCCATGATGTGACGTCATGTATCATTGAGACCTTGCCATCGCGGCCACCGCCACCACCGTCCCCACCCCAAAATGCGTTGCGGGCTGTCACCGCCGCCGCATCTCATATACTTACCATCTTTCTTTCGATGCGTTGCTGTCTTCTCCTATCTCTCTTTTTTTTTTCACAACCATACCATTTGATATATCATATGAGAATATCATCAATGTAATTTTGATACAATTGCAACGTTGCTAAATAGTACACATAATGATATAAACGTTAAAACTCGCGATGCATTGCGACGTTGCCAAGTAGTGCACATAATAATATAAAATAAAAAGATCAATTTTAATCTTCGAATTGCGCGCGTTTGTTTCCATACTTGTTATTCGTTTTTTTTTCTTATAATGGATACATATGGATAGGTCGATGGGAAATAAAGAAAGTACATATATATAATGATGTGATCAAAAAATTTTTTATTCACATGTTATTACATCATTTTTTTCATACGTATTTAAAACTAAAGTTTGCAATCGACGAGCTAATGTCTATTAAAGATGTTACTATCGCGTATAGCGTCTTCAGACGCGATGTTGGAGAATCGCGTATACTTGTCATCGATCGTATCGAAGAGTCAGACTAATCGTTTAAACGTTACATCGATACATCCGTCAAACTCAAACATACGTCGTAGCGTCGTTTCAGTCATCGTCGTGCATACGAACAAAGAATCAAGACGTACGAGCGTAGCATCGTTTATGCAAACTCTAACGGTTAGCGGTCCAACGTTTATAATATTATCTTTTTATTTGTTTCGAAGCATCTTGTAAATATTCCTTCGTAGAAGCCCTTCCGCGTTTCGAGAGATAGTTCGTGTCGACGATCTACCAGGGCGATCTCCACGTAACTCGGCGGACCAACGATTCCAATTTCTAAATGCTTATAGCCCGTAGCCATCAGGTTGTAACGTCTGCTCAGTAAACGCATCGCGCGATGCTCCATATTGTGTACGTAATGTTAAAAACATTTCTTTTTTTGTTTATAGAATGTTAAAACTTATATATTACTATAGTCCTTCTTCGTACGATGCATTTCTCTCTTTGGCAATATACATTTTCAACTGTTCGTACAAGCGAGTATCGCAAGACTGATCGTAAATTGTGACATATATGGTAAAACTTCTAGAATCGAAGAGGAGGTAACTCCTCCCTTCTTTGTAAGAATTGCACACGTTTTATCACGTTTTTTCTACGTATTTTCTTTGTTCGTATTTTCTAGTTCATCAATGTCTAGTTCAAATTTCTAGTTGATCTTATACTTCATAATTTATATTTGATGACGAGTACGTTGATGACTTTGATGTTTTTTCCCCAGAGTATTCATAATATCTCGCTTTTTTCTTCGATGGCGGTGGACTTGGCGGATTTGATGATAAGGGACGATACTCTTTTCGCTCAATCGATTTTCGGCGTATATATTCTTTTACTCGGTCCATGTATTAACGCTCGTAAGCTTACAATTGAATAAAAAAAACCTTATACACTGTTTATATACATTGCATATATATGTACTGTCAGATCGAACATGTCGCGATGCGTTTAACAGAATCATCGATATTTCGAATACATACATACGTTTACATACGTTTATACATATGTACATACATACGTACATTTATACGTACATTAATACATACATATATACGTATATACGTACATACATACATTTATACATATATTACATGTATGTACAAAGGAAGGAAAAAAGAAAAATGTAATAAATACGATATCGTATTTTTATTTAAAAATTCTTTTGCACAACCACCAGTTATATATTTTTAATACATTTTGTAACGCGCAATTCTTAACATGTCCACATCGCATAGTATTAACAACATCCAGAATAGTTAAAAATTCCATATCTTCGTAAACTGCATCCAAGATCTCGATGTATATATGTTCTCGCTCATCGTTCAGAAGCAAGTTCCACAACTACGTTTGTTTCTCGCATCCCTTAACATATACGATAGCATCATCTGCAAATACGGTCTTTATAATCAAGTGTAATCATTTTCGCTTCGCTGTACGGGATCCTTCCGTCCTTCCATCATAATCCATGGTGATAAACACTCAACCAGGTAGCGCAACACCTGTCGAATCTTGTCAAATATTTTCATGGCACGGGACTCGTAAAAATGTAATGCGTGAGAATGGTCCCCTGTTTCAGTACCGCCACTTCCTTCATGATAAATTACTTAACGATAAATCCTTGCAGATCCATGATGTTGGCACGAACATGTTGCCGAGAAGACTGCAGCGTATCATAGATTTTATATCGTGTCGGAGGATGCACTTACATATAGCAAAAATATCAATATTAGGATTAGATCATTATATCAAAAGATGATTATTAGTGAATTATTGTTTAAATAATTTGTTATAAAATGCAAAAATATAATAGCGCCAATCGATAGAGTAGAGATCATAGTAATCGATAGTATTACACAATTTTTATTCTCGCCTAGTTTGTTATAAATGATAAATAAATAATACTTGTTTAAACAATGTTTAAATCTCGGAGTACTTTTTCTTAGACACTTCGAACATTATCAAAATATTTCTTTCCGAATCGAAAAATATTTTGCACCTTCAACTGACAAAACGATGTTGTGACTGACATCTCACGATGAGAAACCCCAAAAGACCCTTTGTAAACAAAGTTGTCTTAACGATAAGACAAACATGTATAAAACATCTGCCATCATCACGCTTGCCGCTCCAGCCCGTGCATTGGAACGCCACCGCGCCGCACGGCTTGATCTTTAATAATTTATTTTCTATGTAATCCATTCGAGTTCCATTTTAAAATTTTCAGGATTATTTCAGAATTGAAGAGCAAATATGATGAATTTATAAAAAACTGTTATATAAATTGATGAGTTGATGACAAAAAATGTATTTAAAAGTTATAAACAATAAAAAAAATATTTATTCCAAATAAATGTATATTTAAAAATAACCAAAAATAGAACAGTTTATAATCTTTAAAATTGATCTCTTGTATTTTTTTCGTTCGACTTACCGTTTCGGCGATACAATCATTTGAATATACATACGAACCACGTTTTTAGTCAATTCTTGAAACTTAAAAGTAAGCATAACTTCGTGAAAACATTTAAAAAATTTTTTTCCAAAGGTGCCTCATTTTTTATGCCTAGAATACATATGTCAAATTTTAAAAGAATCGGAATCTTCGATTTTATTTACAAAAAGTGCTCGGTTTGATATGGAATGATCGATACTCTTTTACTTGGTCCATGTCTTAACGCTCGTAACTGAAGCTTACGAATAAATGAAAAAAAAGCCTTACACTCTACCTATATGTATATATACTACCAATATACACTGTTAGATCGGACATGTCGCGTGTAAGAGAATCATCAATTTTCGGACATATGCATACCTACATACACAGTGAGACAAATATGTTCCCGGACAGGGCCTGAAAATCATAATTGAAACAACAATATTTATATTTTTTGGTTTTATTATTCAAAATATTCTCCTCTGGCTTCAATACACTTGTTACAGCGATTCAATAGTGATTCAAATGCATGTTCTAGCTCAATTTGCGGAATTGCCTGTGTAGAAGCTGATTGGATGGTCGGAATGTCATCAAAAAAGCGTCCTTTCAATTTCAATTTCAATTTTGGGAATAATGAGAAGTCGCAGGGGGCCAAATCAGGTGAATACGGTGGATGGTTTAACACAGAGACACGATTTCGAGCCAAACATTGACGGACAATCAATGAAGTGTGACTCGGTGCATTATCATGCAACAAAGACCAATCTTCTGGATCACGATATTCGGGGCGAATATGATGAATTCTGCCCATCAATCGCTTTAAAACTTCGAGATAATATGCACCAGTAATTGTTTGGCCAGTTGGAACAAACTCTTTGTGGATAATACCTTTGCTATCAAAGAATGTGATGAGCATTGTCTTGATTTTTGATGGAATTTTTCGTACTTTTTTTGCTTGTGGTGAATTTTTTGACTTCCATTCCGCACTTTGACGCTTAGTTTCTGGATCATATTAAAAGCACCATGTTTCATCACCTGTAACAATTGATTTTAGGAAGTGTGGATTATTTTCTGCGGCTGTAACGATGTCTCTGGAATAATTGATTCTCGCTGATTTTTGATCGCTTCTTAATGTGTGTGGAACAAACTTCGCACAAATCTTCGTTTTACCCAAATCTTCATGTAATATGGTTCGAATCGTTTCTCTACTGATATTTAAAGCCTCCTCCATCATTTTTAGTGATGCATTGCGATCATTTGCAACAAAATCACGTACTTTTTCGATCATTTCGAGTGTTCGAACCAAAATTGGCCGTCCTGATTTTTTGTCATCTTCAAGGGTCTCTCTGCCTTCCAAAAAACGCTTATGCCACTCAAAAACAGCTGTACGACCTAGACATTGACTGCCGTAAACTTGTTGCATCGATCGGAATGTTTCTGATGCACTTTTACCAAGTTTTGCGTTAAATTTAATCATCTTGTTCCATATTAAAATTTCTCCCTCGACCAAAATCTTGTTTAACATGAACTGTCATATTTTCGTTATATATCAACCAAAATGAATGAAACTTTGACAGATGATAGCAAAATGTTCAACCTTTAAAATGCATGTTTGAACGCACAGATGTCGCCACTGGTTGCTGAGATGTAGTTCGTGTTCCGGGAACATATTTGTCGCACTGTGTACATACGTACATATATATGTTCATATAATGCTTACATATATATATATATATATATATATATGTATTATAAAGGAAGGGAAAAAGAAATACATAATTACGTTAATATATTTTTATTTAAAAAATTTTGTTGCAACTACCACTTACATATTTTCAATACATTTTGTAACACGCAATTCTTAACATGTGTCCGCATCGCATAGTATTAGTAACATCTAGATTAGTTAAAGGTTCCATATCTTCGTAAACATTCAAAGTCTCGATGTACATACGTTCTTGCTTATCGTCCAGAAGAAAGTTCCACAGTCATGTTCGTTTCTCGCGTCCCTTGATATATACGATAGCACCATCTTCAAATACAACTGTCGTGATCAGGTGTTTCGTCTCGCTGTACGGGATCCTCCCGTCCTCCCATTGCAATCCATGGTGATAAGCAATCAACCAATAAGCGCAAGACCTGTTGGATCTTGACAAGAATTTCCATAGCATGGAATTCATAAAAATGTAATGCGTGAGAATGGTCCCCTGTTTCAGCATCGCCATTTCCTTTACGATAAATTTCTTGTTAACTACTCCCCCCCTCCCCTTGCAAATCCACAAATGTTGACACAGATATGTCATCAAGAAGAAGCCTGCGATTGCGACATAGATTTTATATCATGTTGGAGAATGCAGTTAGGTGATTTTGCGCATAATATTAGATCTTGTCAATGGATTATACTGAACCACGCGATCATATGTGATGAGACAATAGGTTAGAGTATTTACAAGCACGTTCTCCTTACATTCAAAGTCTAATCGCACATCCACTCTTGACCGATTCGTTCTGTCGAGAGCAATCAATGATCACAAAGGGGCCATTACGTAAAAAAGTCGCAAAAGTGAAACTCGCCTCGAGATACTCATATCCGTAATAGCTCTTGCAGAAAAGCGCGTACAAGTCGTACAGAATCGCACATCTGTTTTTATTAAAATTTAGATTTAAATCATCGTACGGATAACATTCTGAATTCAAATAGAATTTCGCATTGGTTAATTCGTCAAATCAACTTATATCCTTGGACATGACGTTTTTTCAAACTGTTTGCAAAGCGAAAATGACGTAGCGTGGTTTTTCGAGCTGAGTAGCCGTCTTGATGGCCCACGAATGCTTGGTTGTGCTCTGCAAGAACGAAAACTCATACAGATTCCACAAGCGAAAAACCATGCTCAGATATTGTTCGTTCTCCAAAGCGCGCAGCATCTCCAGTTTACTTATCTCGCTCAATAACACGTGCATTCGCCATTATACTATGAATTATTCGAGTATCAGCTGATCTCCTGTTAGACATTTGTTGTCGTTGCGCGTTCGTATCAAAATCAACTTGTGACGATTGTAATCCATGCAAAATCTCAACACGTACGCAAAAATTAAAGTATTCGGCCACAGTAGTCTGCGCATCCCAGCCGGCATTCTGCAGAATCACGCTTCTGTCGGACGATACCGTTACATAATCTTTGAGAGTACTAGTTATGCCATGTTTCTGTTACGGTTAATCTCCATACCATTGAGTTCGTATCGAATCTCATCAATTATTTCCCAATGCCACGTTAACGCGTCGATTACTTTGTTCTTCGTCAGTTTTTCCTCGACATATAGATAGCTTTCGTACGGCAATGTGTACAGATCCTGTTGCTGCATAGGTATCCTTATCTCATCATTGTACCGAACGTTGTGTTGACGACTGAGTTGTATGTGTGAATTTCTCTTCTTAACAATGCGATCGTTGAAGATCAGATCATCTTTAATATTTAGGATATCAGTCATTTCAAAGTTGCGCACCGAATCCCAAAGACATAAAAAATTTAACGTTCGACGCGCTGAGCTTCTTCTTTGTGATGCAGCTGAATAAGCGAGTGTTATCGAGTTATGACGTCGCCTTATAAAAAAATCGCGTTATCTCTCTGCGTTAGCTCCGTTCTGTTCAGCACGATCTCACGCTCGCGTTATTATTGTCGCCGTCGTATGTGTAATCTAATGGCGATCTTTTATCCTCGAAAATCGAACAATCATCCATTTTGGTCGATAACGCGTATCGTTAAATCTACTGTATAATGCTCCGTGCGATAATCGGCAGGTAAATGATCTGCGCCGTTCCGATATCTTATATCCTGAAGGTACACTCGGCGAAAAATTCATGTATCGTGTGCAAGCTTTGTCATTGCTGTTTGCGCCCGCTGTCACGTTACACTCTACGCGGATAACGTTTACATTCATTATGTTGATCGACACATCCGATTCGTGCCATATTCGCGGCCGCAGTATACACTTCGATGAGAATCCCAGCAGTAATGCTGTTGGGCTTGCCAAAGTTTATTTTATATGCATATCTACTCTCGCATCTCATCGTGTTGTATTTTGCGCGGAGCGAAATTGGATATTCTCCACCTTCACCATTATCGCCGTCGGTGTTATTGTTGCTGTTGTTACCACGCACTACGTCAACGGTTTTGAATGTGTTGCGGAACGGGAGTTTTTGTAAAATCGTGCATTTCAGAAATTTATTTAGTCTCGCACTTCGTACAAATTCTCAGGAATTGTAATTTCCGCGTCGTTTTTAGCGAAATAAAATTTGTTCGATTTCTTCACGTTCGGTATTGTGTGATAAGTCTAAAAAATCGTCAGACCGAGCTCGTAAAAGCCATCACTCAAATTTATGGCGGCAAAGTTCGCCGCGAGGACAAACCGCTCTTACCGCTCAATGTAAGCGGTAAACTTTTCCGTCAGCGACATGACGAGAAAAGCGTTCAATACTGAGATTTTACTGCACCTCGTCGAGCTTTTTAAATTCACGTGTATCGATCGTTTGTAGAAACCACAGACATATCTGTCCGCAAAAGCTCTGATCGAACGTTTGATAGGACGTGCGATTGTACTCTATTGCCGTAGAATCGTTCTCAAAATATCGCACCAGTTCCTTGGGCGACCGAAGATTACCGAAACTACGAGTATCAAAATGCACGACGCAGTTTACTTCTTCGCGTACGCTACCCAGTGAGTACCAGGCCCCGCAATGTCCATATTCACGACACCGCTTTCGTTTCGGCGCGCGCCGATAACGTGTTACGCGTGAAAACGTCTCTAAAGTATAATATGCGCAATCGTATCACAAGCTCGTTCAATTATACATTGGTAGATGCGCCAGACGGCATTTTTATCGTCTCTTCAGCGTTTTTTATTTCTTTGCAGCTACTCCCTGTGAGCGTTTGTACGGGCCGAGATACGGTCCGCGTCCATATTTGTACGGAACGAGATACAGTCCGTGGCCTTGTTCCATCACGCGATTGTGACGTTGCAACTCTTCAAATTGACGTCGCGCGGCTTTGCTGTCGTTTACCGCTGGCCGATCAAGTCCCGAGCGAGCCCAATATTGGCAGAAACGGTAACACGCCGCCACGTTTCGCCATCGAAAGTATCCGCTTTTTTCTTCTTCAGTTTATGCCCATGCCGGTCTTGGTCTTGGCTTTCATCGCTGCCCAAATGACAACAGCACTGACTCTCTCGCTCAGATCCGAATCTCTCGCGAATCTTAGCGCTTTATCGGTGAGTACCTTGTATCCTCCGCCGCGTGTCTATCAATGAGATTGCTGCCAGAATACGCAACGTTGTGTCCTCGGCATGCCGCTTTACCTCTGGCTAATCGCTATGTCAATCGAATGTCCGGGCAGCAAAACTGGTAGCCTGGAATATGTACTCGAAAGAAAGCACGTTTATCGCTCGATTCAGCAGACCGCTGCGCGACGCCAACATTCACAGTTTATCTACAGTTTATCTTAGGTGTGGGATCGTCAATGTGCGTCCGCTGCCACGGTTAATTGCAGTGCTCGTCACAGCGACGATAAGTTCGAACCTCCAAATCAGCCTTCACGTATTCTGGCAGCTTGTTCCACACGTGTCGATGTAATCGCCATACACGCGTGAGGATATGACTTTCAGTATATACTGCAACTGCTCTCAAGTCTCGAAAGGACAGCGCAAGATACATTTTGCTACTGCGCGATTCGCGGGTTTGCGTGCTTTTAAATAGTCATTCGAAAGCGCGTAGCTTTTAGTGCGAGCATGAAATTCGTGCGGCAACCACTGACGATACGCGTCATAAACTGTGATGCGAAATCGCAGATGATGGGAAGCATCGCAAAGAAACGCAAGCACGGCGAAATGTTGCCGAGCACTATACGCGCGATCATTTGCGGCCCGTCGAATTACGGTATAACCAACATTCTTAGTAGTATAGGGAAAGTATGGCGTGTCAAAACATTCTTCCTCCACTCCTGGCGTCAAAATAAACCCCTTCTACGCCTCCCCTTGATCAAAACAAATCCTCTCCACGCCACCCCCGCCATCATAGGCGTGGCTTAGATGGATTTGTCTGGAAGGATGGTGAGCTCTGATTTATCGGTGGATGAGAGGATGAGTAATAAGATGATTAAATGGAGCGTTCTTATTGGGTCGCTCTATAGCTAACAATGATCTGATTGATCTGCTCCATAACTTCCAACGAAATGATTGAAGAAGAAAGTGGTAGAATACTTTCGACAAAGTGAAGAGTGATGTCTGAAAAAAGGTGAATGGGAGATTGAGACCGTAGCATGCTTTGCCGTGAGGAAGGGGCAAGGCCATGAACAGTGGACATGAATAGTAGGTAGTTTTATGAGAGTCATCTTTTGTTGGTACGACCCTATGTCTCCGACGTCTTAGTGAAAGTGTTTTTTTTAATATTTATGATAGGATCCTTTACAAATTTTCTAGGAGACTAGGAGATTTACTTTTACTTGGAAAGAAAAGATGCTAAAACAGGCATGAACATATTCGTTTTTGTCATTCGTGTTCTGGCGTGGTTTCTTGTGTTGATTTGGAGATAAGAAAAAATAAAAAATAAGAAAAGAAAAAATTATTTCTACACTTTTTTAATATGTACATTATATATAGGCCTGATATACCAGAAGAAGAGTGTCTATTGAAAAGGGAGTGAGGTTACGAGTAAAAAATAGACGAGAATTTATAATATAAAAAATAATGTATTTATATAAATTCTTCATTGTAGGAAAATACGTAATTCAATTGAGTCAATAAAATAAAAAGTTTTGGAATAATTGGACACAAATTACAATTCTCGGTTCGTAAGAATTATATGAAAAATTTTGTTATAACGTAATGAAGTTAATTCTAAACAAATGTTATGTAAAAATATGAATCGAGAAAATTTAAGTTGTTAATTTGTGTACGCACATTACGTGTAATTTCGTCGTAATAATTTTTTAACGTTAATCTTATGATTTCACAATTAACATAATTTACAGGCAGTTTTAATTCAATTTCTTTAATTACATATTGCACATTTGTTGACGTTATCAGACAGAGATTCTAAATGTTTCAAATGTACGTTTACACATTTTACAACACTTTGCAATCCGAGGAAGATAGTTTCCTGCATTACAATTACAACTGCGTAGATTTTTCGTTTCTTCGCCGGTGGTGTTGTGATATGTCCAGCGGACTCTCACAACCTTTTTTTTTTATGGAGACCTGGAGTTGTCAACATATAAGACAGTTAAATTTGGCGTCTTCGTTCGGTAGCACAAAGTGCTAGTGGTCTCGATATCATGCAAAATTTCAACATATGCATTTTCAATGTCATGGCACCGAGAGGTCATGGACATGCTGCGAATAAACTTACGCGAGAAGATGTTAGGAAATGTTCGATTTTAACAATCTCCAATTCCGATAATTTATGCTTCCCCCGCTCTTTTGTATGCGCTCAAATTTACCATGAGCGCGGAACTTTACGAGTGGGGGACTTCATCGTCGATAGGAAGCGATAAGAAAATTCAGTCCTGCAATGTAATTTTGCGCAAGATTTGACACGAAGAGCTGTCACCATACCACCAGAGGGTTTGGAAAATCGAATGTTTCCAACGTATTCTCGCCACATCTAATGTCGCGATTATAATTTACAATTTTAATAATTTCGGACGTGGTAGCAGGGGGAATATTGCATTCTGTGTAATATCGATTATCGCGAGGAGAAGAGATATGGCTGTTCAAATAAATGTCCGCGCTACAACAACATGCCGTCTTGCGAACAGCAGGATGTAAATACTGTCAGATGCGAAATATGTAAACGTTCGTTCTTCGGGAATGCGTGTTTCGAATATCATCGCGTGATAAAATCCTACGACGAGAAAATGATACAGAATGTTTGCAGCGTGATTAAATTTTGCAAGGGTTGCGGACGTATAATAAATTCAACGACAGAATGTGCTTCCTTTTGCAAAATTTGCAGTTCGCTGCAATCCGTAAACTATTTGTGTTATATGCAACCTGTCTCTCGTGAAGATAGATCTTCCGTTGACGAATCCGACAGAAATTCTTCCGTAGAGATCGCGAGAGAGAGTGAACAAAATAACACCAATATAAGCGAACAAGAACGTAAGAAAGGAAATGCATTCATGTTTTATGATTTTGAGACGCGACAAGATGATTCGTTTAATAATATCGACATAAAAATTCACATCCCAACACTCTGCGTTGCTCAACAAATTTGCGATTTGTTCTGTGCGCGAAAGTATTAGATTTATCGCAACTTTGTTATTGGTGCGGAACGCATGAATTTGTTTTTCGTCACGATCCCGTAAAAGAATCTGTCGAATTCGTAGCACGCCCTACGAAAAATTTTATTCAAATTGTTTATATATCGCGCATAATGCGAAAGCTTCAGACGCACAGTTCATTCTTCAATACATTGTCGAAAATCATTGTAGATTAGAACCTCCAGTGATTTTAAATGGCACAAAAATTATCGTTTTAATAGTGGGACATACAAAATTTATCGATTAATTATATGCCAATGCGATTGTCGGAATTATCTAAGACTTTCGGATTGCTGGAAATCTGCGACGAAAGCATCTTTCCGCATCTATTTAATACTCACAATAATCAAACGTACGTTGGTCCACCTGATCTTATTACGCACCCGAAACGATGCAAACGGAGGAACATGAACGTTTTCTTGCGTGACATGCGGAAATGTCGGGAAAAAATACCATATTCGATTTTCAACGAGAAATAGTCGATTATTGCTGTACCGACGTTGATATCCTTCGCCGAGCATGTCTGGCGTTTAGAAAAATATTTTTAGAACGCGGAAACGTATGTCTGTTCATAGAATGTGCGATCATTGTTTCGACGTATATGAGAGTATTTCGAAAAAACTTTTTGCACAAAGAAGGAATAGGCATCATTCCGTCGGAGGGATTTTTAAAAAATCAATTGCACAAAGGCATACTCGAATGATTAATTTTAAAGGAACGCGAGATTGGACGTCGTATTATTCACGCTGGACACGGGCAAGAATATCGGTTAACAGAGGGCATATTCGTGGACGAGTATTATGAATACGAACGAGAGTGACGCAACGTCACGTTTTGTAGTTCCACGGTTGCTTCTTTCATGGGTGCCCGATTTGTTACAGAATAAACTGCGAAAAACCAATTGGAAATTCTAAAGAAACATTTGATACACGATATGAACGAACGTTTGCAACGATCTGCGGTTACGTCAACGAGGTTATACCGTGACAGAAAAGTGGGAATATATTTTTGACGAAGAAATGCGCACAAATCGAGAAACTTGCGAATTTCTCGAGAATCACCCGATGATACAAATTTCGCCTCTCGATCCTCGTGATGCATTTTTCGGCGGACGTAATATTGTGATACGATACGAGTAACGAAAAGATACGTTACATAGACGTATGTTCTCTATACCGTACGTATTGAAAACCAGTGTTTATCAAATCAAGCATCTACGTAGGGAATGAATGTTCTGCACTGATTGGAGAAGCACCAAATTTCAATTTCGAGCAGGTCATGAGTCTTATACGATGTCGTGTACCCCCCCCCCTCCCACGCGATCTTTTCTATCCGATATTACCGTATCGTGTGCTCGGAAAAATATTATTCCCATTTTGTCGCACATGCTGCGAAACATTTTCGCAATCTGCATGCACTCACAATGACCCAGTGGAACGTGAGTTTGAGGACACGTGGGTGTTGTATGAATTGCGTAAAGCAATTGAGAAAGAATAATCTCGTGACGAGGATAGATGAAATCTGACAGTACAAATGTACATGCTATAATTCCGCTACACGTCAAAGTGGATTATTTGCTGACTATATTAACAGCTTCTTACAACTGAAGCAAGAGGCGAGTGAGTGGCCGAGCGAGTGTGGGAATGACGATGTTGCTAAAGAGCAATTCCTTCGGAAATACAAAGCAATCGAGCGTATTGTTCTCGATAAAAACAATATCGAGCAGAATCCCGGATTGCGTTTCTATCGCCAACTCTGCCTCAATTCGTTTTGAGGAAAATTCGGCCAACGAACAAACCTTCCGAGTACCGAGATAATAAGAAATTCCTAGCGATTGGCGGAATTATTGTCAAGCCCGGAACATGAGGTAACCGGAATATTACCCATCAACGACGGATGTTTCGTGATGTTTAAGAAGCGATAATATTCTCGCCGAATAACGTGGTAATAGCAGTATTCACGATGGCTCAAGCGCGTTTAAAGTTATACGAATATTTAGAAAAATTAGATCGACGCGTATTATATTACGACCCGATTCTTGCCTATATACGAGTAGCGGAAATCCCAACGAATACGAACTGCATACAGTTAACTTTTTGGGAAATATAATATGATGGACGAACTCGCGGGCTATGAGCGTGGTAGCTTCATCGAGGCGTTCGTATCTGGCAGACCGAAATTTTATGCGTACGTTTGTATCCCGCACGAATGTCGACATGAAATTTGTAAAATAAAAGATATTAAATTAAATTTTCAAAATTTGCGGCTGCTTAATTTTACAGTATTCATAGGTTAATATTAAATAAGGAAAGAGAGGAAAATAACGAGGAGATAGCCGCAATAAAATTGAAAGTAATTCGACGCACGAATTTAAAGTAATTTGACGCACCGCATTTCATGAGGTGGTAATACGAAATGAAGTAAAAACATGTACTCCAGTTCTGATGAACACAAATTCATCAATAGTCGCTGTTCTCTCCCGTACGGATTTGTATAATATGCTAGATTGTGCAATATATTTCATTTAAACTAGAGAATAAGTCGGATTTTCTCTTCCAGACCAATTTGTAAATAAAAACTGAAGAATATAATACAATGTTCTTGTAAAAATTTAAATCAATTTATACTCATAGTTCGAAAGTTAAAAAGAAAATGTAATAAAAATGTTTATTATTTCGTATAATATATGTATAATATATTTCGTATAATATTGTATATTTTAATAAAAATTTGTACTTTTACTCATTAAGTTAAAAGAGAATATGTAATAAAATCTATTATTATTTTAAGAAGTTATATTAAAATATATGTAAAATTGATATTAAAATATAATGAAATATAATTTACAAACAAATATATACAAGGTGCATCACCAAAATCGGTCAAATTTTAATTTAAATTTTCCGCTATATTGTGTCTCCGCCAGAGGTTATTGTTGGCGTCCGAAAAAGCTTGATGCTTCTAGTAAACAGTCATAGTCTCAAAATGGTCGCGATATTGAAACCAAATGTGAAGTATAATCGAAGAACCGATCATCGAAGGCCTTCGCGCTGGGCGCTCAACAACGGAAATAATTCGATTCTTTGAATACCCAAGATCAATCATTTATGACGTTGTGGCAAAATATATGGCTTTAGAACAGTCTAATGAAGGTTTCAGTATGCCAGCGAGGAAGAATCACTCGAAAGAACGCATCGCGAGGACCTCCGCAGTTATTGGAAGAACTTAAGCGCTGACCCAGCAATCGTTCGGATGACTCAGGGCAAACGTTGCGAAAATTAGCATCGATTATTAGTGTAAGCGAGCCAACAATGCGTCGAATTGCCGAGAAGGATCTTTGATACAAATCGTACACATTAAAGATACGACAGATGCTCTCTGAGGCTGCCAGGACAAGCCGAGTTGCTCGCTGCAATCTGCTATTGTGTTCTTTGAAAAACAAAGCGTCGGGACGCATCAGGTTTTTTCTGATGAAAAAATTTTTATTGTTGATGCCAAAATCAACCGGAGGAATGATCAATGGCTCGCCTACAATCCCGAGGATGTCCCTGTTGTTGCTAGAATGAAATTTCCGGCCAATATTTACGTGCTAGGTGTTGTGTCCAGTGAGGATGATGTCATGCCACCACATATTTTTAAAAAAGGAGAAATTATCACAAAAGAAGTGTATTTGCGCGTTTTTATGGATGTAGCGAAGCCGTGGATGGAAACTGTGGCGTCCGGAAGGCCATATGTTTTTCAGCAGGACGATGCACCGGCTCAAGTCATTTGATTCAAATTGGCTCTTAAATAACGTCGATATGTTTTGGTTCAAGGAATTCTGACCTCTCAATAGTTCAGATTTAAATTCCTTGGGACTACGTATGGAGCGTAGTTGAAAGGGTCACAAACAAGTCTTGGCATCCCAATGTGACAACGTTATTTATTAAGGACCGCCATTGAGGCAGTATTCGAGGCCGCCATTTGTCGACATGGACACATTACAGCGTGCGTGCGAACGCTTCAGACGGAGAATAGAGGTCGTCATTCAAGCTAATGGGGAATATATCGAATAATTGTGCTTTACAGGGATCCCCCAAGTGCCATGTAAAAGGATTTTTATAATATTTAATTTTTCATTAAAAACATTTTGTTTAAAGTAATTATTCGATTTGTCCGGATTTTATGACGCACCCTGTAAGATATTTTGTTTGCATAATATAATTTTTATTAGTATCCTTTATAGAAAAGTACTACTGAGCACTAAGAATATTTTGAGGCATTACTGTACTACTATACTATTGTAATAATACAGAAGTGTTTAGTAATGCTAAGTAGTGTTAAGAGCTTTTATGTATCTGCGTTTCAAGATACAAAATGCAAGAAATAGGTATGCCTCACAGAAACTAACTATTATTAACTCTTTTAAAAAAAGCATTTTCAGAGACTCTACGAGCACACTCTGATCAAGCTGAGAATAAGTGACGGATTTCATTTACATATGTCTATTTATAGGGATCATCATTATTTTCTCCTTACGGAAAACGAGTCCATCTTGCGGCGATACTGCGTACTATGCCGTTTGCAGAATATATGTACGCTATAGACGCCGCCAAACAAGCGGTGTAATATGCAATACTGCCGCAAAATGGTCTTGCATTTTGTATCTTGCTGAAATACGGATATATAAAAGATCTTAACGCTACTTAGCATTACTGAACACTTCTGCGCTGCTACAGTAGTGTAGTACAGTAATACTGTAGTGCTGCAGTGTAATGCCTCAAAATACTCCTAGTGTTCAGTAGTACTTTTCTACAAGAATATAACATCACTATCTACATTACATGACATTACTATATGTACAATGTATTGTAATATTATATACATTGTATACTATAATATTGTATACTATAATGTTTTATAATATTTTATACATTAGCTCCCTATATAATACTTTTATTACCTAAGTACAAAAAATAAATTTTTAAATCCGTTTTTGAATAATATTAATTTTCTTTTTATGTATAAAATTTTATATTTTTGTTGTATTCTATTAGTGCAATACTTTTCGGTAATTTAAGTAAAACTGACTTGTGATAATATAAAAAAAAAGTTATAGAAAAAAGAAAAAAGTTATTATAAAAAAGATGACATTTTTCTATATTCAACAATATATAGTAACAATAAATATAATTCAATTACTCTTTGTTTTAGTATTAGCACAATATATACATGACTATACTTTTACTTGAAATAAAGAAAAACATTG
>JAANIC010002712.1:127713-143258 GCA_017607545.1 Acromyrmex charruanus
CGCCTCTCCCACGGCTCTCCCCCAGGTCGTGCCCCCGGCTACCACTAGCGTGTCGTCCGCGTAACAGACGACGCGGCAGCCGGGGGGTAGGGCCGCGCGGAGAACGTAGTCATATGCGACGTTCCAGAGTAGGGGGCCCAACACGGACCCCTGTGGAACGCCGCACGACACGTCCCTCCGCTGCTGGAGTCCCCGTTTATCATGGAACACCAGCTGCCTGTCCCGGAAATAGTCCTCAACTGCGGCGACCAGGTAGGGGGGCAAGAGATGGTGTTCTCTCATAGCCCCCACCACCCGGCCCCATGGGACGCTGTTGAAGGCGTTGGCGATGTACAGGGATACCGCCAACGCCATCTCCCCACCCGCGGTCATCTGCTCCGAGAGGGCTCTGATCTGCCTGACGGCGTCGATGGTCGACAGGCCCTCCCGGAAGCCGTACTGACCGCGGGATAAATCAGGACCATCCCGGGACAGGTGCCGGACGATGCGGGCAGCGATGACTCGCTCCAGCAGTTTTCCCGCATCGTCCAGCAGGTAAATTGGCCTATAAGCGGAGGGACTCTCTGCCGGCTTGCCCTCTTTGCGTAGGAGGACAATCCTGGCCATTTTCCACGACCTGGGAAATATACCTTCTCTGAGGCAGCTCGTGAGGAGGGTCGATCGCCCACGATGGGGGCCGCGGCGAGCCAGACTCTGCCGTGTACGCCGGAGGGTCCCGGCGCCCGCGGCCTCCCGAAAGCCTCCTTCAACTCCACCCCGGTGACGCTCAGCTCCCCCGTCCATCCGGGGGGCCGGCCCTCTCGGGGATATCTCTTTCCCTCGTGGGAAAGAGGGCGGCCACCACGTCTTCCAACAACCGAGCGTCCAGGGTTTCCGTTATCGGGGGGGGGGAGGCCCATGGACGAAACTGCTTCGTCACAATCTTATAGGGCCTCCCCCACGGGTCCCTGTCCAGGCAGGAGACCAGCTCACGCCAGGCGTCGGCCTTCGCCCTCCTAATGGCCGCCCTAAGACCGCTCCTCGCTTCACGGAGCGTCCCAGCGGCCACTTCCATCTCTGCGTCAGTGCCCCGCCGTCTGCGGCGGGTGTACTCTCTCCTGGCAGCTACGGCAGCCCGTCGTAGCTCAGCTAGCTCCTCGGACCATCAGTAGGCTGCCCTTCTCGCAAGAGGATGGCAGCGGGGCATCGACGCGTCGCACGCACGCGACATGGCGTCCCCAAGCCATTCGGCCTCCTCCTCCACCGAGCGGGCCGGGTTAGGTTCCGGCCAGGTGGAGGAGAGGAGGCTCACCTCGAGGGCACCGGGGTCCAGCTTGCGCAGGGCCCATCAACGCTCCATCGCTCGTCGGCGGCGTCTTAGTGACACTTCCGCGGGGGTGGACACCAACTCCAATCGGATCAGGCGATGATCCGTCATCTCTCCCAAGGAGTCGGCGTCCACGTACCATCCTCGGATCTTGATGGCCGCCGCGGGGGTCGCCCACGTCAAGTCGACGATGGACTCCCCCCGGGTCCCCACGAAGGTGCTGGTACGGCCCCTATTCAATAAGACTAGGCCGTACCTCGCCGCCCACAGCAGGGTGCTGTCGCCCCTGGGGTCGGTGGATGGAGAGCCCCACTCCAACGCATGGGCGTTGAAATCTCCACCCACCAGTATCGGCCTGGGGGAGCGTCGGCGTACGTGCTCCCCCAGAGACTCCAGGGGGTCCTCGTATTCCCTCCTGCCTAGGAGAGGAGGGAAGTAGCACCCCGTTACGTCGATGGGTCCTCACTCTACCGTGAACCCCTCCCCGGCCGACATGGGAATCATCGGCGGGGTGTCGCGCGCGTGCTGGCTGACCACCGCCACCCGACCCAGAGAGTCCCCCGCCCAGTTGGGGTGACTCTTCGGGATTCGATATGGGTCCGCGGCGATGACCAGTCCTCCCCCCCACTCGGCGAGGCACTGCATGAGCATGCTTTGTGCCCCAGCCGAGTGGTTGAAGTTCGTCTGGGCGAGGGCGAGGGACATTAATTTGTGGTCCCACGCTCCTCACCCTCACCGACGTTTGCGCCGCCGGCCACCTCCCTGGCCGCCGCGGTGGTTACCTCCGCCACGATGGCCATCTCTACGTCGGGCACGGCCGACGGCGCTTCCACAGTTGTCGCCGCCGCGGGTGTCTGCTCCGCGACGGTGGTAGTGGGGGGGGCCACTGGGCTTCTGCCCCCCCTCTTAATCTTCGCTCTGGCGGCGGCACATCCGACGCCGCCGATGCGGTGCCCCGAGGGGCGGCCGAGCCCACGGCACGCGGGGCAATCAACCCTGCCGCGGCACTCGCGAGCCGCGTGGCCGATGCCCCCGCACCGGTAGCACGACCCGGATCGGTCAACCATGTTCGTGCACTTTTGTTGCACGTGACCGGCCTCCAGGCACCGATAGCACTGGAGGCCCCGGGTCGGCAGCAGAGCTACTCTGCAGCTCGACCACCCCACCTTGATGCGTGAGGCGGCCACTAATTGTTTGGCCGCCTTTACGGGGCACAAGGTGGCAGTCCGCGAGGGAGGAACTAAGTTAATCCTAAATATTTAACAAACATAATAAAGAAATGATTTCTAAGATTAAACCGATTCAGTATTTTTGGAATTGCTCTGATAACAATTTTTTTTTGTTTTCTAAGGATTAACCTTCAGGGATGTTTAACAATTATAATAGTTCTAAGGTTGACATTAAACCATCTTCTTTTTCTATTTCAAATGAACAATCCGCACTATTTTTTATTAGGAATAAATGGTTTGTGAATTTGTCAAAAATTACCATTCCTATGAAATACAATGTCTTTTACAGCTTGGTAGCAATTTTTCTTTACCTTCATTTAAATTGAAGAAAAATTGTTTTGAACTCATAAAGTCTATTGAAAATAATGTCTAAGCTAATACTTGCGTTTTAGACTTGAGAAATCGCGCAATCTCTGTTATACAGAAAATAGCTTCATGAAACTTGCTAATTTTATCAATAAAAAATTAATAAAATAAAGAACTTTTTTTATTCAAAATGACTTATTTTATCAATAAAAGACTAACATTTTTACTCAAAATGACTAAGAGTTCATCAGAGAAAATCCAAAAATCTTATTTACGAGAGCTGACAAAGATAATGTTACTGTAGCAATTGATCAAGACGAGTAAAAAATGCATAATGTTAGAAGTTATTAACACGTACACAGTAATTAATAGGGATCCAATTTTTAGGATTAGGAAACTCGTAGAATCTGTTAGAATTTTATTGACGAAATGGAAGAATTGTAGGTATATTGATTTGAAAATGTACAAAAAATTATACTGCAGTGATGGGATTTTTCCGAGAACCTATGGACTTCCCAAGATTCACAAAGATGGTGCCCTTTGAGAATTATTATTTCGTCTATTGATAGTCCTCTTTATTCATTGGTCTCATTTTTGCACAATATTATCAAGAATGTTCCTAAAAGTAGCCATATTAATAATAGTTTCAAATTTGTTGAAAAACTTAATGGGTTTTGTTTAAATGATAATTATTCGTTGATTTTTCTTGATGCAATATCATTGTTTACCAACATTCCTTTAGATTTGGCTATAAAAAATATTTTAGACAGATGGCATTTTATTACACGTTATTGTTGTATACCAAAAGAGGAATTTCTTAAAGCTTTAAGATTAGTATTAGAGTCTACTTTTTTTACTTTTGACAGAATTTACAACCAGAAATTTGGAATACCCATGGGTTCTCCGTTGTCTCCCATTATTGCAGATTTGGTTATGAAAGATTTAAAGTGCAAAGCTTTGGAGAGATTTGGAACTGAGATACTTTTTTATTTTAAATATGTTGACGACATCGCGACTGCTATTCCTAATCACTTAAATGAAGAATTTTTAGAGGTACTTAACTCTTTTCATTTAAGGTTGCAGTTCACCTTGAAGGTTGGTTGTGACCGGATGAATTTTTTAGATGTGACGATTATTAAGGCGAACGGAACATTAGAATTTAATATTTACCATAAATTAACTTTTTCGGGAAGATATCTCAGTTTTTTTGTCTCTTCATCCTGTTTTACAAAAGAGAAGTGTTCTTATGAACATGATGGACAGAACTTTTTTACTATCTCATCCAAAATATCATAATTTCATTTCAATTTCATTATTAAGACATTTTTGGACAATGACTATTTTATTAAGTTTATTTTTGAAACGATCAATTTATGATTAAAGTTTCTTTTAAAAAACATAAGATAACGCTTAAACAAACAGATTAAACTAACATTGACAATAAAACAACTTCGTTTTCGTGATTTTGCCTTGTATTTATGACAAATTCAAGAGCATTAATCAAAAATCATAATGTTAAATTGTCTTTCTTCAGTTTGAACAAACTTGACGGAATTATTAAAGCACAAAAAGACATTCTTTCTCATGAGTCAAAGAAAAATATAGTTTACAAGATTAATTGTAAAAATTGCAATGCCTCTTATGTTGGACAGACGAGTTGTAGATTAAAGACTAAAATTAACGAACATAAAAATGATATTAATAAAAAGAGTGATAATTTGTCTGTTATTTCTGAAGATTGCAATCTGAACATGATTTTGATTGGAGTAACATCAAAATTTTGGATAATGAGAGATATATTGGGAAAAGGTTAGTGTCTGAAATAATTAATATTAAAATGCAGGAAAATAGTCTAAATTTGAAATCAGACACGGAGTTCTTACACCATGCTTACACGAACATAATTAATAAATTTTAATAATTTTTTTTTTGATTGGTGTATCTATACTTAAGCGGCTATCTATATTGTTTTTCAATCCGATGACTTTTGATAATATTGTTGTTTCCTTTCTTAGAATATTTATTTCGTAATGTTCTCTTACATTAGTTGACTCTGCTTTGACAGAACGTTCTACGAACGTTATGTTTCTTTTAAGAAATTTAATTTAATTTAATCTGTTTTTGTGATTTCAACTTATTTAATTTATAGTATTATGCAGTTATGGTTTGCAGTAGGTAAGTCTCTTTAATGTTTTGTTATCCTTCTTTTTTACTAACTGTTCTTTTTAATAATTATTTCTGATTTAGCTCGCACTTAGCTAATCAGCTAACTGACGGTTACATACACTTCAGACATGGGAATCTGTTGAGACTTACTTGCTGCACTCAATTTCTACTACGTTACGAACATTAGATTGTGAACAATTATTACTATGATTGGGGACTGCTGAAGATGGTTTGAATACAGCCAAAATGTTCAGTTTGGTATGTAATAGATCAATAGATACGATCGAAATATATGTATTTATGATATTTGCACCAATTACTGCGTATTAATGCTCTTAATTGCTCGTATTTTATTCTATTTTTTATTTGTATTAATATTTTAAGAGTCAATTTGAATTAGTTTTATCTCTTTTAAGTTTTAAATTAGTATAGTTAAAAGCGGCTTGAAGATTAAAATTTGAAAGTATATAAGGAGCTATGAGCCAAGTAATTTATAAATATTATGTAAACTACATAAATTATTAACTAATAAACGCTTTGACTTAGCACAAGGTCATTATTAATGTTGATAACATATTTGAATTTGTGAAACTGTAAACGCATAATATAAAATCTATATAAAACATGAAAAATAAAAACTCCAGTAGAACATGATAACTGTGTACAATAGTTTCATCAAATTATCGCATTGTCATAGATTTATGTGTGTTTTCAAACCTGGAGATATCGGATTGTCTGTCTGCAATCTATTGATGTGTGGAATAAAGAACCCTGTCGTTGAATGTAAAGTAGTAAAATTAATTTTCTTGTGAATCATCATTGTTCTCAATGAGTTAATGTCTGTTAATTTGAAGTTAGAATTGTCAATCCGACATCTCCAGGTTTCAGAACACATATAATAGACAATCCGACATCTCCAGGTTTCAGAACACACATAAATCAATGACAACAGTGCGGTAATTTGATGAAACTATTGTTACCATGTTGTACTAGAGTTTTTATTATTCATGTTCCATATACATTTTATATACTTATTACGCGTTTATGATTTCACAAATTCGAATATGTTATCAATATTGATAATGATCTCGTACTAGGTTGAAACGTTTGTTAATAATTTATGTAGTTTATATAAATATATTTGTATTACTTGGCTCTCTCTCTCTCTCTCTCTCCCTCTCTCTCCTACTTCCCCTCCCCCCCTCTCCCCCCCTCTCTAATACACACATCTATACTTTTAAACGTGTGTAATAATTTTAATTTAAAATTGATATTTAAATAATTTGACATCTGCGTAATTTTTTACATTTTTAAGGGATATAGACAGGGTGAAGGCCTGAAAAATCGTAGGTTCTTAGGAATTTTATTTAAATATATAATAAAGTCAAGTAGTTTTGTTTTATGGTGTATTTATTCTTATCAGTACTGAACTATATAAAACAATTTTTTTTGTCTCGGTTACTGAAATTAAGACTGCTGTACAAAAAGTAATCTTAAACACTTACTTTTGCCTCGTTGACAGTGAATCAACTATATGCGTTGTCTGAAACAAAAAAATAAAAAAATATAACAATAAAAAATGAATATAGCTATAGTCGGACGTAAGAAAATTACAAAATCACAAAAAAAGTAACAAAATAGCGGACATGTGAATCTTTTTTTTTAAATTTGACCTTTTTTGTTACAAAAAAGTTGAATAAAATTGTGAAATTTTTATTAATTAAAAAACGGTTACGTCCAGCGATAGAGGTAAGTTTTCTGAGTAAAATGCAATTTACACCAAGCAATTTTTGCTATTAATCAGGTTAAAAAAAAATGATTTTGAGAAAAACGTGTTTAAAGTTTTACAATACTTTCAGATTACTATATGTTAACTGTATATTATTATAAATTAAAAATTTAAATACTTACTCTTATTCGGCAATCCCTGGACTATATAACAGAGTTCTTCCACATCTAAAAACGCTTCTTCGTCGACGCAATTTTAGCGTTTAAGCGACTTTTGTGCGTGTTAGCGTAGGCCTGTTCAGCGATACGTACGCATTCTTCATCTATGTAATGGCAATAATCATATACTGCTTGACCAATTTGAATATGTATGAGCTCCAATACATCCAGAAGTGCGACATGACCATCGTTAAATATTATTGTAGCGATATTGGCGGCAATTTGGACGATGGGAGTACTGCTGAATTATGATTAGGTGCGATTTTCCAAATAACTTGATTAAAACTTTCGTTATTATTTTGATTGAACGCACCTAAGCATCCTGTAAAAGGTCAACCCGACTGAGATCTTCACATATTGATTTGATTGTTTTTGACACAGCTTCTGACATCGCAGATTCGTGTGAAACATGTCAAGGTTGCCAAGCGTACGAGCTTTTTGCCACTTATATCACGAGTCTTTTCCTGTCGGGCATGTTGTGGCTTTTCGTCTATGGCACTTATGGAAGAAAGTGGCCCAGATAACTTTCTTCATATTTTCCAGAGAATCATTGTTGCGTTGTCTTATTGTAAAGCCGTAGTACAACGTGAGATCTTTTATTAAGTTTTCGGTTTGCCTTTACCGCTGAGGCCCTTCTCTTTTTTTTTGCAATTTCGCAATCTGATCCCCATTCTCTTTTGTGATTTATATATATTTTTTTCTGCACATTGTACGGAAGCTGCTCTACGATTTTACTATACGTTTTGGAATCATCATCTCTCATATAATTTACATATTTTACATGTAATTCTTCAGCTCTTTGAAAAAATTCAAGAATGGCATCATTCTATTTTACTTGCTGAGTCTGTGTGATTAGCAGCGCATTAGGTTTCATGTTCTTGCTCTCAAGTTTCGTAAGCCGGTAAATGAGTTCTTTTCTTTCACATTGTGCATTCTTTGCAATACGCTGATTTTACGACAATATCGATTACTTTTTTGCTGTAGGAACCTATGACTGTTACAACACCATGTAATGAACTGAAGCCGCGTTTACGCCAACTGCCGTCGCCGGAAACAGATAATCTATTAGACTTTTCACATTTTTCGTCAGTTAATTGTTTTTCAATTTCACCGGCTTTTTTTATTACCAAGTTTTTTTATAGCATCCGTAATATCACAGACTTGAGATACTACAGTGTTATAAAATGATCTAAATATAGGACGGTAAATTCATGAACGCGCAAAACTTCTCTGCTCCAGCTATTCCGATTATTCGCATTGCAAAAATGAAACGATGATTCACCTCGTAAACATTTTGTATTAGTGGACATGAATTTATTTCTTTCGGCGCACAGGATTTATACTTTAGAATAATTTTAAATCCAAATCCTCGTTTATTATTTTCGCAAAACTCTACGTCTTCACACGTTTTACATTTCACATATTCACTTATAGCGAAAAAAACAGTAATAAAACATTAATAATCTTATAGCTAATACTTGCTAATACTGCTTTATAGCTAATACTTGGATTAACAGTCACATTAGTTTTACCAAAACTACTTAATTTTCTCGACGAAGTGCTGATATTTAAGTTTGGCTTCTCTGCTTCGTAGCGATTTATAGGAACAAATCTTTTTCTCTTTCTATCAGCTCTCTTCGTCAGTTTTCTAACTTCGTGTTCTTTTTCCTTTCCTATCCATGACACTTAAACCACTTTATAAAACTTTATGAAATGTTCAATATAACGCAAATCGTATAACTAATACAGATCGACTACGTATGATATTTTTTCTGAGCGCATTTGAGATCAAGTTATACACCGTACAGCTGCTAAGATACAACTGAATATACTATCCCTTCTCTACACTCTGACATAGCGCCCCTCGTGCAATTCAGAGAAGGTCGAATTGGCGCACCGCTTATACCTACGCTCTCGTGTCCTACTATGCTTCGTTGTACAAACACCACTCTACGAGAACTGCTGTATCTCTGTCAATTTTTCGAATATCTTTTTAAAACTTGGCATATATATTCTCAATATTTATATCTTTCAAAATATTACAAAATAAAAAAATCGATTTTTTTTCAAAATTTTACCCTGTCTATAGCCCTTAATGGAAATTCATTGCAATAAGATTCTTGCTTTAGATATACAATAATCCGACGTAAAATTGTTTATCCGTCTTTCTCCAGAAGTTAAAGAGTAACATTATCGAATCTTTACAATGTGTTTAATGGTTTATACTTTTTAATTCGTAATTGACATTGGTTTATTCTATGTTATTAATTAGTCAGAAAGCACAATCGTGTTTTTCATAAGAAAAATGTCTGTTTCTCAAAATGCGATTTGCAAATATTTATCGACTTCGTGCTATCATTTCTACACTTGTACAAAATATTCTTTAACACTTAGCTTTTAAAATCATACAAAGCAAGATGACAAATGTTTCGATATCATTTTCAAGTTACAGTTAGTAACAGTTAATGTAGATAACTGAGTGAATAAATGAGTGCATAAGAATGACAGGAAGAGAAGGAGAGCATTCGAATGTATACTGTAGGCGTGTGTACTATTACTATTACTATTACTGTCGAGTGTGTCCCGCATGCGATGAGCGCGTCGCCCTTGCTTACCTTCCGTATTTGACTTGTGATACGCTAACTATTTCTCTTTATAACTTAAAAACTAAGCTTCAGATGAATTTTTGCCAAATAAAAAAATTGTCTTAGAATATGACTAAGAATATGTCCCTTTAAGGACAAAAGGTTATTTTAAATCACCCTATAGCAGAAACAAAACGTTATTTTTCGAACTTTTTATTAATAACTTTTTAACAAATAACGAGCAACTGCTAAAACTTGTTGGAAGTCACACAGGATTATGACTTTGATAACATATGTCGAGCAGGACGGAGGCGGAGGTGGGGATCGTAACTTGTGGAGACCTCCCCGTCCTTGGCAGCACCGTTCTGGTCCCAACAGGGTGAGAATGCGAGAGCGACTACGATCACAAGATAGGGAACTAGATGTCGTGCTGGACAGAGAAAAAGGAGGGCAGCGGAAGACCCCCCCAGTAGAAGGGTCACTGACAGCAATCGCTTCCGGTAGCAGCGACCGAGAGTTACTCCCAGGGTCATGATCCGTCACTCTTGATGGTTTCGGCAGGGGGGGGGGGAGGATCGGAGCTTGCTGCCTCTCAATCCCTTCTCTAATTCAGCCCGATTAGATAGACTTTGTGAGGCAGGGGATACTGGGGACTTGTCTCTGGTTCCCTTCTCTGCTTCATTGGGAAAGATCCCGAAAGGCTCTTTGGGGTTGGCGAGGAGGATCGAATCACTGATTATTCCTCCTTCCGCCGACTCTGGGAGGAGAGGATGGGAACTTCTGGCGAGGAGTCCCTATTCCGCTCCCCTCAACATTACACGTGGTGGCGGGACTAGTATCCCTTCTCTCACCCATTAGGATAGATTGCGCCCAGCATAAAAAATCGATTTTTTTTTAAACTGCTACCAAATTTTCAAAATTCAATATTTCTTAATAATCTTGTGTACTTCAGTAGCTATACTAATGTAGATTATAAAAAAATTTTTTATTTTGTTCCAGATATGAAGATTGGACACTTCTACTGCTTGCCGCGGGACACCTAAAAAAATCACGTCTATTTGTTGCAACCTGCCAAGCGGCCATTTTGTATCAAAAATCAATAAAAAAATTCGTGTTTGCACTTAAAGATATGTACAATAAGCTCTGAAAATTTCAAATTGATCGCTTAATTAGGGAAGTCATAAAAAATTCCCAAAAAACCTTCAAATTTTTGGCTGTCGGCTAGGTTTAACCCCTTAAAGAGACCCTGGGCGAATTAGGTCCAAATTAGGTCGGTGGACCTGGAACACTTTGGAAGTATGCTGCATGCGTTCCCGGAGGTGCCTCAGTTAGAGTCAGAGTAAAATACCCGATGGAGTTTTAGCGGTTGCCAGTCCGCATACCGTCGGCTCTTCCTCGAGGCCGGTGGGATACATAAAGCATTTTTCCACCAATAAAAACAATAAAAGTATGTCACGGTCAAGGTCATTGGGCTCCCCTAAACAAAATATTTACCTATGTTTATATGTGTTTATACGTTTTTATGTAAGTTTATATATATTTGGATATATTCACGAATAAAAAATTTTTTATCGTGAACTTAAATTCTATTCTTATAAAATAAAATTGTTTAATATGACGAAGGCCTCTAATATGAAATAGCTGGGTTTCTACTAAACTAATATGTGTAGGTTATGGTTGGTCCTATCATGAACTTTTTATTCTTAGAGTGAAACTTATTTAATAGAAAATTCATTATTAGATCACGCGTGTAGTCGTTGCAAGAAAGGTTTGTGTAATTGGTCATTGTCAAATTTCATTGAGGTTATTAGAGTCCTTAAATCTTGTTTTATTATATAAAAATAAATACTTGGTAATAAAATCTGCAGTAATAGAGTAAGGCCATATATTAATAGGAAAATATGTCATATAGTAATTTGTGTAATTGTAAAGGTTAAATTTGATTATCATGAAACCGTAGAACACGTGGAAGTCATAATATATAATATTCAGGGTATTCCTAATCCTTTTTACAAAAAGGTAAAGAAAAGCGTTGGATACATGTTGAAAAAAAGATGACCTTCTATTTCAAATCTATTCTGAACCTATTTTCCAAATTATCAAAGTAGTAATGATATTTTTAAAAAATATGTGAAATTTTTAAATGAAACAATTATGAACAGGAAATAAATTTCGTTGAGACACTAATGTGGTGTAAAAGTATGAGTGTCATGACTTTGACATTCATATTGTCAAGGTCATGACTCTGAGTGACCATCGGATAATTTCAGCAGGCGATCGTTGTTCGTTAAAGAGTTATTAAAAAGTAAAGTAAAAAGGTTGAGATTGCCATCTGTCAACTGAAGTTCGAGATGTAATCCATAGGTCAGGCAGCCGACGACAATGATAATAACAATAATGTTTTAATTTTAATATTTCCTTAATAGACAATGGTCGACTGCGGAAAGTGTCCGATGGTTACTTCAGGTCATGACCTTGACAGTATATGTCAAGGTCAACATTATCGGAGTTCTAAATTCTCTATTTCATTTTTATTAACTTTGTAATGTGCGACGGGCGACTGTTACAACTTTCGAAGATTATTCGATGTGACGACCTTTATGATGTAAAGGAGGGTCAAGGTCATCAAAGGCGAATTGTCCACATTAATTTTTTAATAACTTCGTAATAATCAACGAGTGACTGACAAAACTCTTCGATAGTCACTCAGGGTCATTACCTTGAAAATATATGTTAAGGTCATTAGTGTTAGATTCCTTATTTCATTTCTAATAACTCTAACGTGTGACTGCTAAACCTTCCGAAGAGTGCAGAAAATGTATTATAACAAGAAAACAAATATCGTATGCTACAGGTATATATTAAGTATTAATTACAAATTGAAAAAGGAACAAAATTAAATAAAATTAAATAAAATTTATTGAAAAGAGTAATTCTAGTGTATCTTATATCTGTACTCATAGTTAGGCCTCATGATTCCTTTAAATTTAATTTCATGTGCTTTATGAATTATTTTATTGGTCAATACTTACTCGTTTAAAACATTGATAAACAGGTCACTTATAGTTTAAATTTCTACAGTTAAGATCTTTCCATGGTTTTTATTTTATGGAACATCTAACTGAATAACTAATTAAAAAGAAACATTTTACACATATATATTTGTACAAAAAATACAGGAATGGAAAGTAAAATAACACCGTAAATTTTATCATTATAAAAGTGACTTGATAACAACGTTGCAGTTTTTTATGATCGCAACGATTACTGACTACACTAATTTTATGCTAAACTTGGAAAAGTTACTTTGAAGAGTAACATTTCATCATTACGCGTTTATTTACTAAAAATGTTATTTGTAATGAGTAACGCATAACGAGTAACGAGTAAAAAGTGACGCGTTATGAATAATGAGGTACTTTTTTCAGTAACGAGTGACTGTTCTAACTTGTAAGTAACGATTGAGTGACTTTTTCAACTCTGACGTTACTGTAATAATCCTCGTAAAAAATGTACTAAAGTAATTAATTTATATTTTCTTTATACATATAGAAAGACGTTAAAGACTAAAGGCAAGATATTAGCATAAAAATTTATTTATCTTTTTGAAAGAAGTAAGAAAGCGCTATGTTAGGCGAGAAAAAATGTTACTAAACTAAAAAATAAATTTATAAAGAAATATAAAACATTAAAAATACGTGATATCGGTACGAAAGTCACCCTTTTGAAACAGGGTAGAAAAGGTGCTAAGAATGCGTATTCTTCAATTCTTCGGAAAAAAATGTGTATTAAATTTATTAATTCATATATTATTTATAAGATTACAGTCGTTTATAAAACAACTTGATAACGACATTGCAGTTCTTTATGATTGCAACTATAACTAATTACAATAATTTTGTACTAAGCTTGGAAAAGTCACTTTGAAAAGTAACTCTTTACGCGTTTACTCACTGAAAAGATTATTTATTATGAGTAACGCAGAACGTTACTCGTTACAAGTAATGAGTAAAAAATAACATGTTACAAATAACGAGCGACAGTTCCAACTCGTTGTAAGAGTAACGATTGAGTGACTTTCCAACTCTGATGTTATAGTTAAAAATTTATAATAAAAAGTATACTAAAATAATTAATTTACATACTCTTTATATGCATAAAAAGACGTTAAGTTAGAAACTATGAAAGTCATGATATATAAAAATATCTTTTTGAAAAAAGTAAGAAGGCGGTACAAATATATGTTCCGTGAGAAAGATTTTACTAAATTATAAAATGAATTTATAAGGAAACATTAAACACTACAAAATACGTGATATCAGTACAAAATTTACCCTCTTAAAAAAAGGATAGAAAAAGGTGCTGAAAGTGCGTATTCTTCAGATATTCGAAAAAAATTGTTTATTAAATTGATTAATTCATATACTGTTTATAAGAAGACATTAAATACTACAAAATGCGTGAGATATCAGTATACATTTACCTTTTTAAAAAAAAGTAAAAAAACGCTGTGGATACGTGCTCTACAAAAAAAATTTTATTAATATTATACGTTTCGCAGGTTTCCTCCGTGTCCAGATCCATTCTTGAAATGCCAACATTTCGTGAATCTTGCAGTCCACTTCAACAGGGCGAAGAGCAGCCTGATATTGAGCTGTTTCTCCGGGTCGTTCCTTTTTTATATTATTCGTTGCTTGATGGAGTGGTGAGGGGAAAAGGAGAGAATTGGGGGGGGGAGATGGAAGAAATCGGTCAGTCTTCAATAACCGGGAGAATGGTTTTCCATATTTTATTTATGTTGTAGCCATTATCTCTATTTAGATATTAGGGTATTTTCGTATTTCTATGGCTTCTCTATACTTCCTTAGAAAGTATGATGTAATGTTAGTTGTGATCGTTTTGTCAAACAATATTTGATGTCCTGTTTCGATGTTGTGTTCTGAAGATGCTGATTGCGTGACGTGTTTTAGCCTGACATCACGTTGATGTTCCTTTATCCGTAGGTTGACCATTCTCCCAATTTCTCCAATGCATACTTGCAAGAACAAGGTATTTTGTATATTCCTGCGGAGGTCTTTGATCTTTAGGATTTCTTAAGATTTGATCCTATCTTTTTGAAGATAGTTCGGATATTGTATTTGTTTAATATCCTGCCTTAAGGGGATGCTGGAATGTCCTGTTTTATCATTAAATATTAAAAACACCTTTCTCGTAACTGTGCTTATGGATTGAAAAATCCTTCTCACAATTAAAGTATCGACAACAACGCAATTCACCAGCTACATTTGAATACGAAAAACGAAAGAAAATTAAAGACTTACAGTTTTGTTATCGGCTTCTGTAGTCAACACATCACAATATGTGTTGCATATAAGAGTTTCAGATCTTGCACGTTCATAAAAAGTAGCTGGCGAATTGTGGAAAACCTAAACGAACAATCCTATGCTTTCAGAAACGCGGTAGGAGTCTTAGTATAAGAGAAAGGTGTATCCGAAAATTTCGTTTGTATATTACGAGTGAAATTGACGTGCAGCCATGAAACTAAGTAGTATTTCCGCGATATTCCGACAGCGGCGCCGTCATGAAAAGTGCGTCGCTGAATCATAGAAATGATCTGAATTATCGACCTACTCAGGCCTATATCAATAAACGTGCCCTGGTCAAAGTTTTTTCTTTTGAGAGGAAAAATAATAATAAAATAAATATGATATTAATTATTTCAATTTTGTTGAAATAATTTCTTCCTAAACAAGAAACATACTATATTATTTATATATGAATACAAATGAAGATAATTATTTTAATTACACTGTTCTGTCTTTTACATACATTTTATTTAGTAAATTATTGATGCATATATATAAAATAATACACACATATATATATATATATATATATATATATATGTATGTATATGTATATGTATGCACGCATACATACGCACACGCGTGTGTATGTATGTTATTATATACACGCGAGCGCGCGCGCGCGCGCGCGCGTGTGTGG
>JAANIC010002712.1:143582-154363 GCA_017607545.1 Acromyrmex charruanus
TTTTCTGTAAATCGCCAGCTACTTATGCAAGGTCTGAAATTATTGTATACAGCACATTTTTGACTCGACTCGAATGTCGAGTCTTAATAAGAATTCCTCCTATCGGTCGCGCACAAACGAAGTAGTACCGCTATTCAACTATAGAAATGGATTGAACCATTGTAAATAAACCAGTAATATATTATCAGCCGGAAATGCCATAATAATATATTTTTGTATATATAGAAATATATATCAGGATCGTTGTTCCTTTAGAAAAGGAATCATGCGTCCTTGCTGCATCGGCGATGATGCTAAATCAGAATCGATAGAAATCACATTCTTGAATTGCAGAACGAATTATTGAAGCAGAAGTACGACAGAATGAGACAGAGAAAAAACAAAAAAGGATAGAAACTCCGATTGTAATCGGTGAGATTCCGCATGCCAAGCTGGGCTCGTCGAATGAAACAGCGAGTCTATCCTTCAGAGTCTCTCTCTCTCTCTCTCTCTCTCTCTCCCTCCCTATCCTAATAAATTTGTGTTTGCGGTATCTTTTTTTTTCATAAATAATACACGATAAAATTTCTTTATCTCAAATAGTAAAGANGCCGCTCAACATAATTAAGAGGAGAAGGAACATTATAGATAACATATAAGTTTTAATAAATTATACTAATCCTATATCCTTCCAATTTATGTATAATAGCAAAAATAATTTCAAAACACGATAATTTACGAGATATTGATATTTCCATGATTTTCCATGAATGTTATATACAACGTTCATAGAAGTGATTTGCATGACCTCAGCGTGGTCTCACGCGTATGATGCGAGATCTGAATGTTAGAGATCCCATGATCAATTCCTTTTTTCTTTTTTCATAATTTTTTTTTTTAATAAGTAACATTGTTAATAAACACATATTACAGGCTAAATATATTTTTATTTAATTATCGAAATTATATGTGTATTTCTAAAAGTTTTAAACTGACAATTGTAGCAAAAAATAATTCGACGTAGTATGCGTCGAATAGATGGAAAATCAGTATTTTTATATGTAACAATATATGTAAGATCTGTTTACCTTTAGAAAAAATCCTTTAAAAGAAA
The DNA here is from genome assembly GCA_017607545.1 of Acromyrmex charruanus. NCBI lineage: Eukaryota > Metazoa > Arthropoda > Insecta > Hymenoptera > Formicidae > Acromyrmex > Acromyrmex charruanus. The sequence goes on from JAANIC010002712.1 coordinate 144,676, forward strand.
TCATGTTTCTGTAATAATGTTACGTTGATGTCGATCAGTACTTTCTGTGAAATGTTTTTTTTATAACTATCATCCGAATGAAAATTCTGATAATCAATCAAATCGCAAAAGTACGATGATTAATATAATTATAAGGATGATGTCAATATAATTTTATAATTAACAAATCAAAAAGCCTTTATATGCAAGGGTACGGGGCGCGGAGGGTACTCGTCAGCGCGGGGGAGAAAGTGCGGGGAGTACCTATAGGCGCAGAGGAAGGGAGAGGAGAAGTGCGGGGAAGGCTCCAGCGCTAACGGTGTTTACCGATATCAATGATATATGCCATCATGTTATAACGTCACGTATCATTAGGGACGGCCGCCGCCGCCGCCGCAACCCCGCACCCGCCCCAAAATGCGTTGCGGTACTATAACGCGGACAAGATATTTTGTCTAGGAGATCGGTGACACATCATCGATGTTCCGGTTGCTAAACCAAGTTGTCAATGAGAGGTAGATGATAAAATCATACTGCGTTTTCACAGTTCTTTTTTTCAGAGGTCAAGTCAGAAGCACCAATAACGATATTTATCCGGGAAGAATAGCGAGATCGGTGACATGTCGTGACGCGTCAAGAGAAGCGCCGATAACGATATTTCTTCGATGCTGCGACCCAATGAGAGGGTAGACAAAGAGACAAAGAAGTCGCAAATAGAATATATAATGGGTCATTAGTGCGCGGCACCTCAGTTAGAGCCGTGTAAGATTATTGAATCGATTGAACCTCAAGTTGCTCATCGTTTGCGCCTCGATTCAAGTGAAAAAACTCAATCATAGGATAAACGGCGGAAGTAAGTTTTTCTCAAAAAATCATATTATTACTCTGTCACTTTTACTTAATCACATAAACATGCAAAAATATTCTACCATTATGGATAAATGGTGGAATACTCTTGCACATTTAAAAAATCACTGAACTATCTGAATTGGAAAATTAAAAGTCACGCGCAACGCTCTACTATTTGACGCGCAGCTAACCTGACAAAGATTTCGCTGCGGATTTCGAAGCTGCCCAGGATATTAGTTACAGGAGGCCATTGTATATTAAACACTTTAGATTACAAGTATTGATAGATTATATGTAAAACGCGTTAAGAGAAGCGTTGGTTACTATTTAGCTAAACAGAGTGTCATAGTGCGTCGAGGCATAGGATGGATGGATGGATGGCTGGATGGAAAGTAAAACAGTACATAGTGTATATTTTATTTTAATTATTGATATGTAAAGTTATATTTAATGCCGTTTATATGTATGTATTTCTATATAGATACCTAGAATGGCTCAAATTTACTGCGATACCTATTAATATATTTCTAAGATTTATAAAAACCATAATGTTAAAATATCGAAGCTACAACAGTTTTAAATGAAAAAAGTTTAAAGTTAATTAATTAAACTAAATTTGTGCGCTCAGGTATAATATAGCACTGAAGATATTTTGAAACATGTGAATCTTTTTAATACAATTTTGCATATACCTTTATCAATATTAATAATTAGAGAAATTTAGATTCATTATACGTTAAACAATAACGTGAAGATGTGCTTTATGCGATATGCTATATCTGAGCGTGCGAACTTTGGATTGTTTAATGAACTTTTCTTATTTAAAAATTATTGTAGCCTCAATATTTTAGTATTAGGATTTTCATCTGAAAATGCTGTCAGGAATCTATCGTTAAATGTATATCCACACAAACTTGCATAATCGCATAAATATATGCATAAAGAAAATTATCCAATTACATTTTACATTTGTTTTTATAAGAGAAGTGTGATTATGTAATTCTCTTTATGCATACATTTATGTATAATAGCTATGCAAATTTGTATGAATATATCTTAACTGGTGTCACTGTAAGTCTGAAACATATTATATTGAAAGTATGTAAAGCAGAAACTGTTGCTTGTATAATTATTATAAAATATTATAATAAAATGTATATAATTTTACGTTTAGTTATTAACATATTTTTATATTTTATAGCTGACATAGTACAACACCGTTTTATTAATATGATGCAAACTGTTATAACAAATCTTTGGAAAGAACGTGAATCAAAAAACAGATGTAGTGAAAAAAGTCCTGAAGAAATATATAAATCTAAATATATAAACCTATCTATATGATAGGTTAAAATTCTTAATAAAATCATGTGCTCAAGCAGAAAGTTTGTATAATTTACAAACTTCTGAAAATATTACATATTCTGATAAAACAGAATTTTTAATATATGATAATGCTACAAGCAAATGCTATTAGAATCTTCAAAAAATGAAATTGAATATCTAGAGAACGAATTTGATATAACATAATTTAATTTACGTAACACACAGGTGAGGGTTTATTAAATTTCAACGAAATGTTTATATATAATCCATAATACATATTTTATCTATATTAATATATTTTGATATAAAGATATTAAATTTCAATTTTTTAAAAAGATAAAATGTAATTTTATTGCATTATACATGATAACATTATTGTGATACAAATAAGTTTTAGTTTATAGATAAGTATTATATATAATACGACAAGTTGCGTGATATGAAAAGTTTTACTTCATACATGAATATTATATGAATGTGATATAAAAAGAGATCACAAGTTTCAATTAACAGGATAGATACAGTTATATGGGATAGAATGTAATAAGATGTCAATTAATCTCCTAGATAGTGTTCGATACGTTCCTAAACCTCATACTAGTTAAATTATGTAGGTACGCCCATCTAGATACAGGGCGCATTTGACGAAACGGCGGCTATTATATATGATTTTAGAAATCAGCGGATACCGTTAAACTAACAACTGTATTACTAGTAACAACTGATCTGTATAATAGAAATAAACAAATATTGGATACAAACAAGAACTTGTTACAGAAGTATATAGAAAATATTCAATATGGATTTACGCTTGCCACTTGAGTGTGCGAAACCTAACCAAAGAGTGGCCAGGATGGAAACAAACATTCTTAATATATCTAATTGCCAGCAATAAAACTAGTGAAAGCGAACAAAATAAAATCGCCACTTTTCTATGGTAATTGGCCTGCAAGGAGTCGAGATATTCAACACCTTATTTCCTAATAATGGAAACTGCGAAAGCATGTTTGGCTTAACTACAACTACAAGTCAGACAGCGGAAACATCGACGTCGTCAACCAGCAGTGCTACTTAGCAAGAAATAAATATAACCAGTCAACGTACATTAAACGATATCATCAAAGCCTTTGATGAATATTGTTTACCACAACGAAATGCCACAATGGAAGCATTCAAATTTAATATGATTATACAAAAAGAAAAGCAGTCATTTAATATGTTTGAAACGAAGCTTCGCACTCAATGTGAATTTGAATGCGCCAACTGTCATACATCATATGCTAATCGCATATTACGTGATCGTATCATCATTGGCGTACAAGATAAAAAACTACAATTAAAATTGTTGGATGATAAGAATGAATCCTTATCGTAGAAATCTGCAAAGTCTTCGAAGCTGCGACTGCTAACAAACAACTACTCGACCGTAAACAAGGGTACTCAACAGAAGTCAAATCCGTGGTGGAACAACTCAATGAAAAGTCATCAGACGTCGTTACAATTAAGTGTATTAAAAACTACTGGAATTGTGGTCAACCTTATAATCATCGGAAAACATCGTCGTTATTGTCCAGCAATTAATGCTACCTGCAACAAGTGCGGAAAAATAGGACACTTCCAAAAGCTCCTTTCTGAATACTCAGTACATTCCTTTCTGCAGGAGTAAAAAAAAAGAAGTCAACATTGAACAACCTACAAGCACTGAAGCGGAGACAACGGCAGGTCAGAGATCATCAGAAAAGTCTGTTAAAAGTATCAACTGGTATGAGCTAGGTAATAGTAATTCTAAATTAGCCTTAAACAAGCAAGACAGCAATGCGTCTAGTGTAAGTACCGTTAAAAATAAATATCATAATTATAGAGTAAGTTCTAATTCCGGTGGAGACCAAATCAGATGGATGAAAACGTTACGTATACAAAATCGAAGTGTTCAATTTAAGCTGGATACAGGATCAGATGTCAATTGCATTCCAATCGGTCTTATTAACGAATTAAACATACCAATTAAAACGCATAGAAATGTTATTATAACAGATTATAATTCAAATAAAATAAAAGTTTATGGTGAAGCTACAATCGAATGTTTTGACTCTGAGCGTAAGTTAAGTCATGTAGCGTCATTTATAGTTGTCAATGATCAATGCGAACCATTATTGGGCTTTTGTATTTTGTTCAATCTAATTCAACGACTTAATATTGTTAAAATACAACACAATTTTCCTATTGATGTTGAGGCATTTATAAATGAAAATAAAGATCTTTTTGAGAGTCTAGGTAATTTCCAGGTACTTCATCAATTATATTTAGAGACAATGTGACCCCTACACTGCACTATAAAAAGCGAATTCTACTGAGCCTAGTCGAACGTTTAAAAATTCAACTATCATTAATAATGGAACAAGGTATCATTAGCGTAGTAAACTATCCTACAGATTGAATAAATAACATGCAGTTAGTAGAAAAATCCGACGGCTCATTACGAATTTGTCTTGACCCGAAGCCACTCAATGCATATATTAAGCGGGAGCATTTCTTAATACCAGCAGCTGAAGATATTATTGGCCGGCTAAGTAAATCTATTTTTACTCGATTTAAGTAATGGATTCTAACAGATGAAGCTTGATCGTAAAAGCTCTGACCTAACTACCTTTATGACGCGTTTTAGGTGCTATCGCTAGAATCGTGTTCCTTTTGGAATCAGTAGTGCACCAGAAATGTTTCAGAGGAAAATGGTTCAGATTTTTGGGGATATTCCAGGAGTTGAAATCTATTTTGATGACTTAGCTATCACAGGGTCGAGTTTAGCGGAGCATGATCGCGCACTGTTCTGGAACTAGCTCGCACAAATTTAATCCATCAAATTTAATCCAAACAAGATCCAATATCGTCGACCGGATGTGAAATTTATGGATTATAAAATAATCAACGGCTACATTTCCTCTGATGCTAAACACTTAGATGCCATCCTCAAAATATCTCGATCATCAAGCAAGCCTGAAGTTATGCGATTATTAGGATTATTTAAGTATCTATCTCGTTTCATTCTAAATTTATCACAAAGATCAGCTAAATTACGCGAACTAACTAAAAACGCTAGCTAATGGTCATGGTCAGACGAGCATGAAAAAGATCTTTACAAGATCTTTTACAGTCCATTACAATCAAACCAGTGCTTCGAATATATGACCCAAAAGAACCTGTGATCATACAAACTGACAGTTCGAAAGACGGACTGGGAAGTATTCTTCTACAAGGGGGCCAATCCGCGTATGCGTCGCGTAGTCTCACCACCAGAGAACAAAAATGGGCCCAAATTGAAAAAGAAACTCTGGCAATAGCTTTGCGTGCGAACGTTTTCATCATTTTCTTTATGATAGGGAATTTATTGTCCAGTCAGATCATAAGCCGCTTGAAACGCTTATAAAATGAGACATTAATGATGTAACTCCTAGATTGCAACGCATACCTACATTTGCTTAAATACCCGGGACTATCGATCACATATGTTCCTGGCAAAGAGATATATGTCGCGGATTGTTTGTCACGCACAGTTGTGGAAGTTGCGGAAGCGAGTACATTGGATTTATCCGAAATCATTCATGCTGTTATCCATCGAATGTGCCTTTCGGAAGAGAACTACAACTTCTACAAGAACCTATTAAATGAGGATGAACGATATTTAAAGGTGAGATATGTTATTGATGGTTGGTCATCGTATCATAAACTGATTTAACTCGCTAGAATTTGAAAAGTTTGCTAATGATACAAATATTATGTTTAAATATTCGAGTCCTCGTTATCCCCAAAGCAATGAACTAGCCGAAAAAGGAGTAGTTATAGCCAAGAATATTCTTAAACACTGTCATGAAACTAATGAAACTGAACTTTATCAACTATTCGAGTATAATACAACACCCGTAGCTACAATAGCATGCGATTGTCGCCTGCACAGTTATTCTTTGATCGATTAAAATTCGATTGCCCACTAGTAGCGAAATGTTAAGGAGAAATCAAGTAGAAGCTATCATAAGAGATTGGAATGCAAGCGTGAAATTCAAAAATATTACTATAATAAACATACTAAATTACTACCGATCTTAAGCGTTAATGAACGTGTAATGTTTAAGAAAAGCGGAAAAAAATGGCAGTATGGTTGGATTGTGCGGCGCGTGAATAATCGATCATATATAGGTGGTAGATAATTATAATAATTATTATCGTCATAATCGCAAATTTATTATAAGAACTAGGAGCAACGAAGTTTACCCGAATGAACCGTTTTATGACTTTTATGAACAAGAACGAAATGATACGGAAAATCCCATGGCTATTGTAGATACTGGCAACTATAGGCAAGAAATTGTTAATAGAGAGAGACTCAGTGAGTCATCAGCATCTGATTTGTCGGATACTGCGATTAACGATGGTGATGACTCAATGTCCAGTGAACATGAGTCAGCAAACGAGTCGATTCCATATAGTGAACCTATACAGTCAGAAGTAGTTTCATCGGCAGCGAAACATCAAACTAAAACTCGTAGTGATCGTATCATTGTACCGCCGAAGTACTAAGGTGATTGGATCCATTAGGGTTTCTTTATACATATATATATATATATGTGTGTGTGTGTGTGTGTGTTTGTGTGTTTGTGTGTGTGTGTGTGTGTGTGTGTATTAAAAAAAAAAGAAAGGCATGTAATAAGATATCAATTAATCCCCTAGATAGCATTCGATGCGTTCCTAAACCTCATACTAGTTAAATTATGTAAGTACGTCCATCTAGACACGGGGCGCACTTAACGAGACGGCGGCTATTATATATGATTTTAGAAATCAGCGGATTAAACTAACAACTGTACTACTAGTAACAACTGATCTGTATAATAGAAATAGAAACAAATATTGGATACAAACAAGAACTTGTTACATAGAAACCAAAGTTTTATTATTTATTTATCATTTATTATCATATATCTGTCTGTAAATCTATCTTCCTTTTAACAATAAAACAAACATGATATTGTAAACATTGAATAAAGGAAGTATTCATTTATTGATAATAGTCTTGCTATGGAACAGCTCCTTCTCCGTTTGAAATAATTATACATTCATTTCTGAGTTGTAAGGCAGTATTAACATGACGATTGCCTCCTTGATTTCTCAAATTTAGCATTCCAAGAGCAGGCTCTTGCCACCATTCCCCTAGATGAAATCTGTGTAGGAATTCATCTTCTTCAATAAATTCAGGAGAAGTATACATATGTCTTCTCACTACTTCAGTTCTCAACATGTTATGTAGACAGCAGCAAGCTAATATAATTTTTGATGCGTCATCAGGATAATTGCTGATCTAAAAATTTGGAATTTTGCTCTCATGATCCCAAAAGCGTTTTCAGATTTATTACGCGCTCTGGATAATCTATAGCAGAAAATAATTTTGGAAAGTAATACATATTTTAGAAAATACATACATATACAAAAAAATGAATGCTTAAAACGAACAATAAAAATTTATTAGTAATTAAAAAATTTACCTGTAATTAAATATCCTTTTATTTTTATTGCCACATGTATCTCGTGAATAAGATATCAGAACCTTTGTACTTAAAGGAAAATCTCTAACGAATACAAAATGGAAATTTTTTATCTATATTAAGCAAAGATGTTGATGCAGGAATATTTAAGCTTTTATTATCAAGCTGGACTTTTAAACTATTTGTTCCACATGCCTGTACCACTTATTCTTCTATTTGTACCAACATCTACATATATAAATCTGAGTTGTGCATCCACAACAGCCAGTAATACAACAGAAAAACTGTCTTTATAATTATAATATAATGATCCTAATTGTAATGGTGGATCAATTTTAAAATATTTACCATCCAAGACTCCAACATTATAGAAATTCCAATGATGATCAAAATCATTAGCCACGACTCTCCATTCATCCTCACATGATGACATTCTAAGATAGTCTTCACGTAGTACATGAATAATCGCAGTACATACTTCTTTAATGATATCTGAAATGGGACTCTGACCAATCCGATGTGTGAGACGAAGAGATTCCTAATTTTCCCCTAAAAATAAAATAACATTCTTTGAAACATTACTTACATTTTCATTACTGATGCACATTTCAAGTCTAAAAAATTTCGAGTTATCTGTTGCAAGATGTCGTAAGGTGAGAGACAATCTCTCAGCAGGTGGAATGTTTTGTCTCAAATGTGTATTCTGTTTTTTAATAAAGGGAGTTACTTTTTCTAAAAGATCTTCAAATAAAGCGATATTTATTCGAAAGCATCTGCGATACAAATATTTAGCATATTAAATATAGCGTAAACAAATTAAAGAAATAAATTTCGGTGTTATGTGTCGTCTAAACCTATTTGGATTTTCGAAAAGCAATTCCATAAAAAGATTATGCTGCATACCTCTCCTGTTCCTCTTTAAAAAATATGGATTTGTCCATATATGACGATTGTTTTGATGAGTTTTCTCTTTATCTAATTATTAAAAGTGAAAGAGCTGCAATTCTCTTCTGTTTATCTGCATGTTATAATAACGCGGCATTTTTTAAATTTAATTGCGTCTCAACTTATTTGTATAAAGATAGTAAACACACTTGCACTGAATCATCGAAATTTAGGTTAAGTAGGTCAATAAGTATCATCAAATAATAGATCTTTCTTCTTTTTCTTAATCTCTAATTCTTTTCTTAAGCTCCTGCCTCCCTAGAGGAAGCGGGAGCAATACAAGATCACGTCCCAAACAACAATCTGACATCCTGAAACATCCGAAATATGTCCAATTTATGTCGCTATACGAGGTCTGTTCAAAAAGTATCGCGAATTTTGAATTTCCGCGGGTTACGTACATTCGATTTTCGATTTTTTTGTGGCGTTATGTTGGTACTCATGTCTCTCATTTATGCCGACAAGTTCGGCCATTTTGAATGTTCAGTTTCAATTTTTGACAGCTGCTTTGCTTGCACGTGTTTTGGCTCGTCTTCGATTTTTGCCCAAAAACAGCATCGCATTAACATTGCTAAGGAGCTGTTGGAATCTGTCCGCGACGACCCAAATATGCTCCAGAGGGTCATAACTGGTGACGAATCATGGGTTTATGATTATAACGTGGAAACCAAAGCTCAATCATCCCAATGGAAGCTGCCGCACGAGCCAAGACCGAAAAAAGCGCGCCAAGTTCGGTCGAATGTGAAGGTTTTGCTTACAGTTTTCTTCGATTGCAAGGGCGTGGTGCATCATGAGTTCTTGCCACAGGGTAGAACGGTCAATAAGGAATATTACCTGCAAGTTATGCTCAATTTGCGCAAAGCAATCCGCCAGAAACACCCGGATTTGTGGAAGAACAAAAATTGGCTTTTGCACTATGATAACGCCCCTGTTCGTTGCTTGTGCGCGAATTTTTGGCCAAAAACAACACACTAATGATGCCGCAGCCACCGTATTCCCCAGATCTGGCCCCCTGTGACTTTTTCTTGTTCCCGAAACTGAAGAGGCCCATGAAA
>JAANIC010002712.1:155196-167928 GCA_017607545.1 Acromyrmex charruanus
TCTTTCGGGCAGCGTACGAATCCCGCGTCGAAAAAACTGGTCATCTTTTGAGGCGATCCACGAATCCAATTTTTTACTTCTTCATAAGACCGGAAGTGCTGGTCAGCCAGGTCGTGTGCCATTGATCGAAACAAGTGATAGTCAGAGGGAGCAACGTCTGGAGAATACGACGGGTGGAGTAGGACTTCCCATTTCAACGTTTCCAAGTATATCTTGACCACTTTCGCAACATGGGGTCGAGCATTGTCATGCTGCAAAATCATTTTATCGTGTCTCTCGTTGTATTGCGGCCGTTTGTGTTTCAATGCTCAGCTCAAACGCATCAATTGCGTTCGATACCGATCGCCTGTGATTGTTTCAGTCGGTTTTAACAGCTCATAATACACTACGCCGAGCTGGTCTCACCAAATACAGAGCATGACCTTGGAGCCGTGAATATTCGGTTTGGCCGTCGACGTGGAAGCATGGCCGAAAACTCCCCATGATTTTCTGCGCTTGGGGTAGTAATGAACCTCTTTTGTCGTCCCCAGTCACAATGCGATACAGAAATCTCTTCCGTCTTTGCCTTTCAAGCAGCTGTTCACAAGCAAACAAACGCCGTTCAACATCTTTCGGCTTCAACTCGTACGGCACCCAATTTCCTTGCTTCTGAATCATTCCCATAACTTTGAGGCGTTTTGAAATGGCTTGTTGAGTCCCTCCCAATGATCGTGCCAATTCTTCTTGATTTTGACACGAGTCTTGATCAAGTAATGCCTCCAATTCTGCATCTTCGAAAACTTTCTCTCTTCCACCGCTATGCCGGTCTTCGACGTCAAAATCACCCTTCTTGAAGCGTTGAAACCACTCACGACACGTTCTTTCACTAGCGGCCTCACCATAAGTATTTGAGAGCATTCGATGAGCCTCAGCCTCAGATCTCTTCATATTGAAGCAGAAAATTAAAACCTCCCGCAAATGACGAGAATTTGGCTCGTAAACTGACATTTTCAATCGAGAGTAATTTTATGATGCAGACACAAATTGACTAATGTTTCTATGGGATTATGTTGACAGATGCCCAAGTTTATTGTATGACGTCCATGATCTATTTATTTTGACCAGCACTTACCGCTAAAGCCATCTATAAGAAAATGGCGGAAGCAAAGTTGTATACCTAATATATATATATATATAATATATATATATATTCTATATACATATATNATATATATATATATACTATATATATATATATATATATATATATATATATATTGTATATATATAATACAAACAAACAATCAGACAATTATAATAAAGCGCAATGTACGCGCTTAATTTCTATTTGATAGACTATTTCATTGATCTTTCCGTTCTTTATATTTGTACTATGTACAAATATAACATGTCACTGTGAAAAATGCTTTATTTATGTGCGCCCCGCAGCGCTGCGGTGAAGTTAGTGCCATCGTGCGAGTACGTTTTAAAAAACGCGCGATTGTATTGTTTTCGAAATTACACCTAGTGTAATCGCATGCAGTTGCGTGTCCAACGTATTGTGTGATTTATTTGCGTCTCGAAAACTCGTTTCTGTACATTTTGTGTGATTCTAAGGCAGTACATGCTATTCTGCTATTATTGTCTGTTGTATTGAGTGTGTGACCTGCTTTGATCTGGTATGGTCTGGTATAATCATGATCTTCGAGAATCTAAAATCAAAGTATGAGATCAATCACGCTGATTGACTCTTCAATGCAATAAGTGTTCCATCTCTTTTTTTTAGCTCGATCTACATATCACGCAGAATAGCAGTTCGCAAGCCGCAAACTTATTATACATCAATCTGCATCAAAGTTAAAATCGACAACAAGCTTGCGATCCGCGTTCTGCGTACTATGTAGATTGAGCTTTTCGACGTGGACTGTATTCTATTTAACGCTCGCAACGCTCGCAAATATCGTTTGTTCTTGTTTAACATTTGATAGATGATAAAGATGAAATGATTCCACGAATGTTGCGAGCGTTAAATAAAATACAGAAATGGAACGCAACTGTGATCACGTATCCGACATGATCACTATGACTTATGACTATTTATCACTATTTATTACTATTTATTATCACTATTTTTATTATTGTACACGATCACTATTTATCATTTACAGATGCCGTGAAAAAGCGATACCGCAATATCAATGATTGTTATCAATTGGTTCCGGCGAGCAGCAGACAGAATTTCAAAAACTCGCGATAAGAATAACTTCTATCTCAACATTTATTATTAATTCTACAATTATATTCTTAATCATTATCTTTGTCTTCATTCATACCCTTTTAATATCTTGTATAAGATTGTTATGTAGTGCATAAAATCATAAAATCATAAAATTTAGTTTATAAAGCTGTACAAACTATATAAAGTGTTTTATAGTTATATAAAGCTATATTAATCTTGATAAGTAAAGTATAATATAACTGTGTATTTAAAAAAAGAAGAAACTTTTGTCTCATCTATAGTTATATGTATTTTCTGTAACAAAAAATTATATCAATCTGATTTTACTTTCTGCGCACATGAATATTTTATAAATCTAATCTCCATTCTTCATAATGTTTCCTGTCCTTTGAACTGAAATGTCAATTCAATTAATAGTTGAAACATTTTCATTACTTTTTGGCTTTAGACTTTCGTAATACGCATATAAAATAGCTATTTTTTAAATGTTTGTTATCTTAGGTGGTACAATAAAATTGAACTTTTTATGATTTTTAATAAAAAAACATTTCAAAATCAAAATAATTTTCAGAGATGCCGGAGGATTTGTGAGTTATCGCCGTGTTGTAATTCATTGCGATATTGCCAACATTTCGTGAACCTTACCATTCACTCCATCAGGATGGGGATCCTCGGCCTGATGAAGTGAACGGTAAATCTCACGAAATGTTGGCAATATAGCAATGAACAACACGGCGATAACTCACAAACCCTCCGGCATCTCTGAAAATCATTTTGATTTTGACCGAGGTAACTGGACGACATTAACTGGACGTCTTTGGACTGTGTATTGTACATACTAACGATATCTGTTGGACGTCTTTAGGCACATTGTACGTACAAAAGACGTCTACTGAATGTCTAATGAATCTCTTGGGGATTTATATAGTACGTCCTTGTATGACAAACAGGACGTCGTCCAAAAGACGTTGGATTATTGCATGGGGTCTTATTAGGATATAAATACAAAAGACTATGTAATGCCCGCGCAAACGGCATAGGCCGCTCGGACACCGGATGCTTGCATATACGACGTTGTCACGCCGCAATAACGTGCATCAAATGAACGAATGAGTCGTCTAAATTCGCGGAACAGTCAAAAGGGGAAGTTATGCAAAGTCAAAGCCGCCAACACTTTCAAAAATATACATAAAATATACAATTTGAAATTAGTCCACCATTACAATCAGGATTGAAAGCACTCGAACCACGTCCACCGCGGTTGAGTGATTCTCAAGAACTCAAAAAATAACAGATCTAAAAGCCATCCCAGATAGCACAGGATATTTTATGGACATACATTTTAAGTTCAGTTTATATCCATACGTCCATGGACATAAAAGGGACTTAAATTGGATGTAAAATTTTCAACAGTTGCAAAATAAACAAATATATTTATTGTATATATATATATATATATATATATATTGACCATATTTTGAAAAAAACAATTAATCAGCGTTTTTTGAGAGAAAAACCAAGACTCCTATTCTATATTAACTGGTCGCGTTCAGTAGACTCAACTGTTGTGGAGCGGTTCCGTAAATGCTCGCTGCCAATGGATCATCTGAAAGAATACACCAATAGCAGCGAGCACTCACAGATCCGCTCCGCAACAGTTGAGTCTGTTCAATGTGACCACTGTCTTTACACGCCTACCGACAGTTATCGATGTTGTTAAGTAGCGACAGCCAATGATAAGACAATCCTAGAAGAAAGCGCGGCACTCATTGGCTGTCGTTAGTTAACGATAGCGACAATTATCGATAAAACATTTAGGATCGATTGTTTCATCTTTTGAATAAAGTTTACCTGTTAGGTATAAGTAGCAAGATTATCCAATCACGTGGATTGCCAGCTAGATTTACCTAACAGGTAAATTTACCGAAAGATGGAATAATCGACCCTTAGAGAATCCTACAACTGGCTGCGGCCGAAGCTCTGAAATAAATATATTAAGATTAATAATGCCAGAATTCAAATGCAGCAGTTTAAAGAAGATGGAGAGGGTACTCATACACTAAAGCAGAGCCACTCAGTATCAGCGCTGTGAATCGCGAATACGAACGTAGCTTTTCTTTGCATGAGTACCCCCCTCCCCCTCTATCTCCTTTTTTGACGAGACTTGGCAGGACCGCATGGTGCGTGAACTCTGAATTAAGTCATTACTGATTAAGATAAGTTAGTGAATACCAATGAATATATCTGAATAGCGAGCAAGAATTTGATGCTAATCGATATATATTTAACTGATAATTACTTACTAAGATAAGACATTTTTATTAAATAAGTCCGAGTTTACAGTATAGTTCTAAGTTTTATCGATGAATCGATGAAGTTGAGCAACAGTTAACTTGTATGACTATAGTCGTATAAGACTACTGTTTTTGTTAAAACTGACCAAATTCAACTTTTTTTTTCTACTGATTGAGCTAAATAATTCACTGTACAATTAACTCGTAGATGCGAAAAATCATTACTTATTTATTACTTACTTATAAGATTAAGAGGTTTTCTACAATAAGCTTCTTAACCTGTAAATAACCTAACTAATAATAAATCAGAAGTTAGAAGTTATAAATTGCATCAAATCATATCGAATTTGAGAAGAATAATCGACTATGATTGATCAATTTCTAGCTTCTGACTTCTGATTTATTACTTATGATTTATTACTTATGACTTATTATTGTAGATGAGTCTCTGAAACTTAAGACGTCTAACCGATTCATTGTAGATAGCATAATATATACAACGTAATAATATTTTATGTAGTTATTAATTGTTATTTATAATTTATGTATAATATAAAATTTCGATAAAATTTTTTTTCGAAATATATTTTTATTTTCAATTTTTTAAGTGATTAGTATAATTGGATAGCTTTTTACTTTACAAATTGATTGTTTTCTACTGAATTATTGTTTTCTATATTGTAATAATAATTACAATTTATGATGTGGAAAACAATATATATAACTCGATAATAGTTTCTCAATATACAAATAGTCTGCATGTGTACCTAAATGCATAAATGTAACAATGATTGAATTATACTAATATTTCGTATTATTTGTCTTCCTAGTTACTGTTTTCAAACTTATTACGAATCTTAAAAAAAAAGCATTGTCACGGTCATCGATCAACTATATAATCACAAATAGGTAAGAAAATTATCTTGAAAATGCTGAAAATAAAGAGAAAATATTATCGAAGAGCACAAGAAATAACTAATTCGGTTAATACCGTTCAGTATAAAAACAATGCGCCATTATTAAAAAACAATCCACCTTTAATCCCAAATAATAATTTAGAGAATAATAATCAATTAAGTTATGAAGACAGTGATAATTCTCAGTATAATGACTATAGTGATTCAGAAGACTTTAGTAATTGTAATTCAGATAGTGATCCCGATGGTAGAACATACTAACTTTGTTATAATTTTGAACCTATAACTGCAGATGATTTTCCAAGTTCTATAATATTGTATGCAATCTTGCTTGCAAAGATGGACAATTAAAAATAATATTACTCATGTCGCGTTAAATGAATTAATATCTCTTATACAATGTAAATATCCAGAATTGCCTAAGGATGCTCGCACCTTATTAGGAACTCCTAGAATGGTTAATACAAACGTCATTTCAGGATATTATTATCATTTCGGTCTAAGTAATTGCATCGAAACACTTTTATCGCGATGTTCTTTGCAAAATCTACACTGTAAAAGTTCAAGTAGTCAAGTTTATCCCATTTTATGCAATTTAATTGAAAATTATAATGAAGTAGATGTAGTTGGAATTTATTATGGATATGAAAAGCCTGCAGATGTCTTTTTAAAACCTTTTATAGAAGAAGCAAAAAATTTAACTTTACATGGTATAAAAATTAAAGATCACATTTATTCTTTTAAAATTAGATTTATCTTTTATATGTGATGTCCCTGCAAAAACTTTTACTTACACAAAAGGCTATTCGGAGTATTACTCATGTTTTAAGTGTACTGTTAAAGGTGAATATTACTGCGACAGGGTAATCTATCCGTATATAATCCGTATATATCTATCCGTGAATAATTGTAATTTAAGAACAGATAATGATTTCCGATTAAAACTACAGGAAGATCATTATACAGATACATCAATACTCGAGTCGATTCCTAATATAAATATGGTGAGTGATTTTCCATCAGACCCGATGCATTTAATATTCTTGGGAATTGTTAAAAAAATTGTTGTTTCTTTGTGGTGCTGCGGCAAACCCAGAACAAAATTATCCTTTCGTCAAATGTCTGAAATATCAAAGTTATTAATAAATCAAAGAGAAAATATATCTTCCGAATTCAATAGAAAATCAAGATCACTGTTTGAAAATAAGAGATGGAAGGCAACAGAATTTAAAACTTTTTTATTATACACAGGACCTGTTGTTTTAAAATCTATTATAAATTATGATCAATATTTGATTTTTTTTAACTTTGCATATAGCTATCACCATTTTGTCAAATTCCAAACATATGAGACAACATTTAGATTATTCTAAATCTTTATTGCAATATTTTGTAGAAACATTTATTATTTTATATGGTAAAGAAAATGCATCGCACAACCTTCACTATTTATTACATATTTGTGATGAATTGAAAAATTCGGAACTCTTCAAGAATTTAGTGCTTTTCCGTTCGAAAATCATTTACAATATATATTAAAGATGATTCGCAAAAATAATAAGGAATTAGAACAAATTGTTAGTCGTATAACTGAAAGAAATTACTATATAAATCATAATTTAAAAATAAGAAATAATGAGCTTAAATTTTTGAATCCACATTTCAATGGTCCACTTACCAATTCTCATAATTGTAATCAATTCAGTAAAGTGATGTTTAAATAGTTTATTTTAAAACAATATGAACCAGATAATTGCTGTAGTTTAAAGGATGGAAGTATTATTGTTATTAAAAATTTTATTATAAATGAGGATGGTCCAGTTGTAATTGAAAATAGATCAATATAAAACACTCACAGATTTTTATACTGTACCATGTAAATCGTCAAAATTAGACATATATTTAGTCAGTGATGTCGGGAATTTAGAGTCTTGAGATTTAGAGCAAATTGCGAATAAATGTATTAAACTTAAATTCGAATTAATGTATTAAATTTAAATTCGAAAATAAGTATGTAGTTTTTCCCTTATTGCATTCCGAATAATATTCTAAAATCTTTTCTTTCTTCTTGTGCTCTTTGTTATAAAGATATAATATATATAATATATAAAACAAAGATATAATATCATATAATCTTTTAGCTTAAATATACTAGACTGCATTTGCATATTCCTGCATACAGATGTATGCGTGCTTTTGTGTGCGTGCGTGCGTGCGTGCGTGCGTGCGTGCATTCGTGTGTGTGTAAACAGTTGGGATACACGGAGGGTATACATGCGACAGAGGGCTTTCATTTCTATATATAAAGAAATTATAAATATTTACTTTTTTATGTTGGAATAAATATTACTTAAATTTTTAAATACATATACGGAATCATGGAGAAAATGACATGGACAGTTGTACAATTTATTGATGAGGAGACCCTTGAAACTGTCCCAACAACCTGGATTATTAATAACAAATGTTATTGACCGCCATTCCAAATAGAAAAAATTGTAGCAGCAATCAAAAAGCATGCCGAGCCTAACACATGTTAGCCTTCATATGATATTACAACTTTTAGAAACAGCTGTTATGGTTAATATAACATTTATATTTAAATGCATATTGCTTCTCTATTCAATAATAGTTAATCAATAATATGTTATTTATTATTTTCCATTATAATATAAATATTTATTTACATAGTTTTAGACAACTATCGAACAGCCAGGGAGGAGAGATTTTAGCCATTGGACACCTTACGTAATGCTAATGCTGGCGGTACTATAACTTTCGAGTCTTATAACTCGAAAAATATTTAATGAAAAAATATTTTATTATAGTGTTTTGAAAAGCTGTCGAGGTGTGCTACAAGAATATGCAATGAAAAAATTGGGTTTTCCATTAAAAAAAATGAAATTCACCTTGAAAGGTCCCCAACGCGTTCGTAAAATAATTATTTTCACTATACGATGTCCTTCTTTGTACTGAATATGTTGATATAAACTATGTTTTCAAATTTCGCTAATAATTACATCGGTCCCTTTATACGAATCACCCTGTATATACATATATGTGTATGTACATATATATACATATACATATATGTCGAGATACTGACACAGACAGTTTTTGCAGATTTGGCGTACGTGCGACATACGGATCGGAAGATTCTAGAAGGATTCCAAGCGTCTTTAGAGGTTTCCAAAACATAAACTTGGCCATCACCTCGTCAATAAAGTCAAAAAACATAAGCTAAGCAGCATGTTGTACGTACACAAATCTAACGGCGAGCTAACTCAGATCGGTCGCAGTGCACGTGCGCTCGCATGACACAAAACGCGTAATATG
Organism: Acromyrmex charruanus; assembly: GCA_017607545.1. Taxonomy (NCBI): domain Eukaryota; kingdom Metazoa; phylum Arthropoda; class Insecta; order Hymenoptera; family Formicidae; genus Acromyrmex; species Acromyrmex charruanus. The sequence continues at coordinate 163,962 of JAANIC010002712.1, forward strand.
CGTACATCCCAATCAAGATTCCAGATTTAGCGGGCGCGCATGGCAATAACGTACCGCTTGGCCATCGCGCTCGAAATTACCAATCGCTGCCCGAAACAGAGGGTCACCGCAAATTTTTCAATTTTGCGAGAATCTCATAGGCGAATGCAAAAGGAAGCCTTTGTTCTTCAAAGAGGATAAAAGGCAAAATTGAGAAGCAATGCCGGTTCTTTCTTCGCTGTTCTCTTAAAATCAATGCTTCGCTACAAGTGCAACCGCCTAGGAGACGCTCCGTCGCCAGAAAACCGCCGCGTTCAATCCGCGATAGAAAATTCGCGTAAATCGAATTTCAGCTAAAACGCCGTATCACTCAAAATTTTCTCACTACCGCTCTCGCTCTAACTCGCTCTCGAACATTGCTGGTCCTTCGAGCAAGATTCGCCTTCGCCGAATTTATTGTTCGTTCGAGAATATCATCGCGTTCAGTGCGCGTATTATCTAAAGGAATAGAGAGAGAACGTACGTAAGTGAAATCATGAGTGACGAAATAAATGCCTTGCTGACCGCTCAGAGCGACATCCACGGTTGCATGGCCAGATCAGTGGCCAATTTAAAGAAGATGGAGATGACAACATCATCCTCCACGCCGTCGAAACTCTCTCAGCGCTTCTCGATCAACTGTGGACGAAGTTCGAAAAACAGCACGAGCTCATTCGAGCACACTACAAGGAAGCCTTCGATCAAAGTGAGTACAGTACGTCTCAATTCGCTGATTCCGCTGAAATTACTTACGTGCAGCAGCGTAGCCTGCTGAACGATTACTGGACAAAACTCAAGGCTAAGAAATCAAATACAACTCCTCCGAATGAATCGGGAACCGATTTTTCTACCAAATCGGCGCTGCCGCGTCTAAAAATCCGATCATTTTCGGACACGTTTGAAGACTGGCCATCGTTTCGAGACATATTCCTGTCCATCGTCGGGAATAATCCGTCTATCTCAAACGTGGAAAGATTTCATCACTTAAAGCATTGCTTAGAAGGATCCGCGGAAGCATTGATACGTCCATTGGCCGTAATCGGAGATAATTATTCTCGTGCGTGGGCGCTGTTGTGCAAGCATTACGAGAACAAAAAAGAGTCGCGCTCCAATTTTTGCACGTTCACCTCAGTGCAGAAAATGAAAAGCGATACCGTCGAGGAACTTAGCCGCATTTACAATGTCGCAATTAGTGCCGTGAAAGGTCAAGAAAGTATAGCGGGACCAATTAATTCACATGGCTTCGACCTTTTCAATCACTTCGTCATCGAGCTCTTCGACCCGAAAACTCGCCTCGAGTGGGAATCTCACACGAGTGATTCCACGGACTTGCCAGATCACGACACTTTGTTGGACTTCATTACGAAGCGAACTCTGACTCTCAAGGTCGCAAAACCTAGGACTACTAAGGTCTTTGGAGATCCACCGCGAATCGCGAAATCGCACGTCGCCAAACGTGTAGCCGACGCTTCCGGTTGCGTTCTGTGCAGAGGTCGGCATAACGTAATGATGTGCGAAATCCGCACCCGAGTGAAAGTCCGTCGCTGAAACAAACCGGTTACAATTATCTCGGTTCGCATCCAATCGCGAAGTGCTAATCAACATGCTTTTAATGCAAGGCGAGACATCACACACTCTTGCATGAAGCATACGTCACTGCGAAACCCGCCGACGCAAGCGTATTGACTGCCGTGCGTCAAGACAACGAGTGCAAGGCCATTCTGCTTGCTACCGCGAGAATTACTGTTGATGATCGCCCGGTTAGAGTCTTGATCGATCAAGGATCGGAAGTGTCCTTGATCTTCGAGGCGCTAATCCAGCGTTTACGCCTGCCGCGATCCCGCGCGGCAATCTCAATTTTCGGCATCGGCGGCTCACCCTCGGGTTCCTGTCGCGGGAAGATGTCTCTCAATCTCATCTCCAGGATCAATGGAACTCGAATCACTGCTGTTGCTTTCATCCTGCAACGTCTTTCGCTGTATCAAGGAGCAGCTACGACATATAAGACTACATTGAAGGTCTCCTGCTGGCCGATCCGCAATTCTCGGCCGCCGATCCCATCGAGCTGTTACTCAGTGCGGAAGTGTGCTCTATCATTCTGCAAGAGGGCCTGCGAAAGGGCGATCCGCATAGATCCCGTCGCTCAGCACACCCTGCTCGGATGAATTCTCTCGGCTGCGGCGAGAATCTCTCAGCGATTTCACACCGCTCCTTCCAGTGCACCGCCGATCACGAGCTGACCGCGCTCGTGCAACGTTTTTAGGACCAAAAGAAGGAATCTTCCGCCTCAGTATCCATCACGCTAGACGAGCAACGATGCGAGGAAATCTTTGATCGAACTCACAGCCGCATCGCTGCAGGAAGGTACGTTGTGCGACTGCCATTTGCCGCGCCGCCAGCAGCACTCGGTGATACCCGCCAAGCGATTGCTCACCGCCATGGAGCGACGGTACGATCGCGACGTTCGATTCGGACTCCTGCCTTTCTAAAGGCATACGAAGAGTTGCATCAATGGAGTCAGTCATCGGAATCTCAGAGCAAGATGCTACCTACCTCACCATGGAGTGCTCCGAGAATCGAACTCGTCGACCAAACTCAAGGTTAATATTCAACGGATCTCAGAGTACAAGGTCCGGTCACTAAACTCCCAGCTGTTGATCGGTGTTAACTTATTGCCATCGCTCGCCGATGTGCTAACACGATGGCGATGGCACCGATGCGCGATCGTGACGGACATTGAAAAAATGTACCGCTAAATTCTCGTGGCGCCCGAGGACAGAGATTATCAACGTATTCTCTGGCGTCACTCACTCAACGATCTGGTTCGCGAGTACCGATTGAACACGGTGACATACGGTCTGTCGTGCGCGCTATTTCTCGCTATCCATACTCTTCGTCAGCTCGCCGACGACAAAAACGCGAGATTTCCGCGAGGTTCCGCCGTACTGAGACACGACTGCTACGTCGATGACATTGTGACCAGAGCACACACTAAAGACGAGGCAATCGCAAAGCAATCCGAGCTCCGTCAGCTGTGCATGACGGGCGGGTTCCCACTGAAAAAATGGGCCGCCAACCATCCTGAAATTCTCGTCGGCATTCCTACGGATCACTGTCTCGCGGATTCGTTCATGGGAACACGAGGGTCATGCAACGCTGAACTTGCAGTGGCACCCGGTCGACGATACCTTCGCATTTTCAATTCAAGGCTACACCATTGAGAATTTCACCAAGAGGAAGGTTCTCTCGGAGACCGCGCGTTTATGTGATGCGCTCGGATGGTTAATACCAGTAGTGATCCGCGCAAAAATCTTACTTCAATCAGCATAGTTGCAGAAGCCGGACCGGGACGCCCCGCTCCCTCAAGCAACGCCTGCCATTGGAATCGTTTCCTGGAGGAACTCCCAAGGCTTGAACAGCTTAGAATCAACCGCTGGTTGAACACAGACGCCAAGGACGCGAAAGTCGAACTGCACGGATTCGCGACGCGTCCGAACGAGGGTACGCAGCCGTGGTGTACCTTCGTGTCGTCAGCACTGACAATGTCAAGGTTCTCCTACTAGCAGCAAAGAGCAAGGTCGCTCCGATCAAGCCGGTATCCTTGCCGCGATTGGAGCTGTGCGCCGTCGCCTTGCTCGCGAAATTATTCGCACACACACGTACCGTTTTAAGCCTGTCCACAGCTACAGTTACTCTTTGGTCCGACTCCAAGGTCACACTCTACTGGATTCAGAGTCACGCAATTGACTCTGGGCCTGTTGCGACTGCGGTACTGGATCCCTCGAGAGCGAGTTACAACAAAATATTGGCTGCATCGATGCGTCGCTTGTACCAGATGGAGAAAGGTCACGCCACAGCCGCTGATGGGCAACCTTTCTCAAGGACGCGTAACTCCTGCACGTCCATTTTTCAGGACCGGTATTGACTATGCCGGGCCGATTCATTCGCA
>JAANIC010002712.1:170442-245458 GCA_017607545.1 Acromyrmex charruanus
ATATATATATATATATATATATATATTGCATTTATTGTAGGTTAAAGAAGTATCCTGAGTTGGGGGAAAAAATTCTTATGAATTTATTGGGAATGGGAATAAGTTTCCGCCCATTGCAGAAAAATGTCGTTAGTAGCATTGCTCGTATGTTTGATAGAACGGCAAGACATGTTTTTGAAAGGTGTGTGTCCAAACTTTTGAGCCCAATAGATGGCATTCGTTCGAAGCGTAACAAAGAGTAACTTTTTTTGCGTTGAAGATGTCGGAATTTATTCCAAAAAAGCAACAACAATGTGTTTATTTAAACAAATCTATATAAGTGAGTTTATTCAAAGTATGCTCCTTCGGAAGCGACAACTTTCTTCCACCTTTCCGGTAATAAACGAATTCCTCAAATGAAATCTGATTCTTTTGAAGGGATCCATTCATCAAGCCATTTTTTGATACCTTCATAAGACAAAAGAAGCAACAAATATATATATATATTGTATATATATAGATAATTTACTAATACAATATCTTTTTATTTGGATATTCATTCGAAATAAAATCATACATATATGCAGTAAAATAATTTTTTACATAAACTATTTTTTATTACAGTTTCTGGTCAGGATAGTAATTCTACATATACTAAAAAGGAATTGGAAGAGGTGATTCAGAAATGGCTGCGTAGAGCCAAGAAAAGATGTACCACTAAGAAGAATAAATTGGAAGATAAAAAAGAAATTGAAGAACATTAATAAATTTGATAACCTTTTGATGTTCTTCTCTATTAGAATTTTCATTTTTATTTTATTAGAAAGATTTTAATTTTATTATTAGAAATTGGTTTTAAATTAAAAACCGATGATTAAATTATTTTCCAAAATCATTTACAGTATTTGGTTAAAGCTTATATGGGCATACTATTATCTATAATATAAATGTAATTACATGTGATATTAATATTTATATCTACGTTGTACAATTAGACATTTAAAGATTTAATGTTGAGTCGTTAAAGTTTATCAATATATTTATTATATATGATAATATGTACGTATGTGATACAAACATTGTAAGAACTTTAATTTGTGTTCTTAAGATTTATCAATATAGTATTCAGTACTTAAAATTTCTCAGTAATGTTCGTCAGTAATACAATAATGATAATTTTTTTATATCTATATTCTTTGCATAAAATAATGTATCATTACATTTTGTGTTTAGTTAATATAAGGTGCTTTCCATTTGACGACACAAGTGTCGTTCTATCTTTGTCACTCTCTGAATGTCAAGAAGGATAGAGCGATGCTTGTCGACTTGTGTCATCAAATGGAAAGCACCCATCATTGTTTGCAAATAATATTTGTTCAGATTCAGACCAATAAATAACAATGTCCGAATAAAGAATTATTTTATTACTTTTAAATAAGTTTATTAGCCTTGAATAAAGTCAAATTATATATATGTATACACACACATAATTTGACGTACACATGCACGCACACAACACACATTTCACACACACACACACATACGCATATACATATTTACATTATTAAATTTTACGTAAAATATGTATATATCTGTTATTATATGGAATCCTAATTAATAAGTCCAAAATAGTTCAATAATAATTCTTTTTCAAACATATAATGTTATTTTTGAGGTACAACTATTACATATATATTATATTACACATATATACATAATATGTGTTTATATATATATATATATATATATATATATATACAATGTATTATGTGTAATATATAATAGCTCTATCTAAAAAATGACAGTACATATTTGAGATAAAATTATTATTGGAACTATATTATGGACTTATTAGGACTCCGTATAACAGATCCAAAATAGTCTAAAATGAGTCCCGAAAAGGTTCAAAATAAGTCCAAAAAAGATCTGAAATAAGTCCTGAAAATGTTCAAAATAAGTCCAGAAGAAGTTCAAAATAAATCCAGAAAATGTTCAAAAAAGTCCGATAACGGATATTTTATAAACATCCTAAGTTGTGTCAAACGTACATCTTATGAACATACTACTATGGGCAAAAAGTATCGATAATTTCAAATTTAAATTTCCCGGGGTTTCCGATAGGGACAACCGAATTTATTTTGAAGTTGGCAATTCTGTCAGTGACAGCTGCGCGAAGGTACACGTCAAAATAGTCATTAGTGTTTGAGATAAGCGTCTGTTTGTAAGCACGTAAAAAGTGATTTGTCGTTTTTTGAAATGTCTGAAATTATGGAACAACGAAGTGCGATAAAATTTTGTGTCCGGAATGGAATTTCTGCAGCCGAAACGTTGAGAATGTGTCAGAAGGCGTACGGTGATGGCGCTTTGTCACAAGCAAAAGTTTTTGCATGGCACAGAATGTTTAAAGAGGGCCGAGAGAGCGTTCAAGACGAGCCACGTGCCGGACGGCCATCCACATCAACTGATGTGATTCACGTCCAAAAAATCCGAGATTTGGTGCTCGCAAATCGTCGATTGACTGTCCGAGACCTTACTGATCTTGTTGGCATATCGGAAGGATCAGTCAAAACCATTTTGAGCGACCATTTGGGTCTCCGTCGCACACATCACTCGTAGTTCGTGACCATTTCGCCAAAAACTTAACTCATATCATTCCATAACCACCGTATTCGCCTGACTTAGCACCATGTGACTTCTGGCTGTTCTCAAAACTCAAAAGGCCACTCCGTGGACACCGTTTCGAGACGATTGAAGAGATAAAAGAAAAAACGACGAGTGAGCTGCGGGCCATACCTACAGACGACTATGCGGCATGTTTCGAAAATTGGAAAAAGCGTTGGCACAGTTGCATTGCAACCGGGGGGGACTACTTTGAGGGGGATGATACGAATTTGGATGAATAAATAAAGAATTTTTGAAAAACAAACAAATTATCGATACTTTTTGTCCACAGTAGTACATCAGACATCCGACGGATCTGTTCTGAATCAAAAAAGGATGTCCGATATCCAAAAATGGACGTTCGTTGAACATCCATTGAACGTCCTTGTGCTATCTGGGATATTGATATTATCAATCGCAATGCAAATCGCTATCATATAATGTGATTGGACAATCTTTAATCTTTAATCTAATGGAGGTATTGGCGGATACCTTTGTAATAGATATGCATTAACATTTATATCATAATTTTTATATTTTTTTAATACAGTGTATATGTATTACTATTATGCTTTTGTTGTACCACTTATTATGTGTTATTATTAATTTTCATTTCATGTATCGTACATTTATATAATATATACATTTTATATCTGTATACTCCAAAAAACGAAAATGAAAGAGATAATAAAAAATATTGTATATTTTATACGATTATATACTATATATTTATATATTTGTTACATTTATGCAAAAATATATGAGTGAAAATTTTATCAAATGACATTAGTAGGATAGACGTGTTCTAATTCGGGAGCTCAGGGGAAGTGAGGGACAGGGGAGTACCCAGAGTCCGCGGGGAGGGGAGGGGGTGACGTCACTAGGCGAGAGGGATGACATCACAGGGAGAAGGAGAGGGGGATGATGTCACAAGAGGTGAGGTCACTAGGCGAGAGGATGACTTTACGGGGGCGAGGAAATTACGTCGCGGAAAATTACGTAGCGCAGGTTATGCGGAAAATTACGTCCGCATCGCAATGATGACGTCACGTGGGGTCAGTGACAGCCGGTCACTGCGGTTCGCCGCCATCGACCTCCGCCGCTGCCACCGAGTGCGATCCGCCGCCGCCTCCGGGTGCGATTCGCTGCCGGTCCTCGCCACCAGACGCGGTCCTCACCACACGCTATACTTACCATGTATATTTACCATTAATACACAGTGCGACAAATATGTTCCCGGACAGGGCCTGAAAATCATAATTGAAACAACAATATGCATATTTTTAAATTTTATTATTCAAAATATTCTCCTCTGGCTTCAATACACTTGTTACAGTGATTCAATAGTGATTCAAATGCATGTTCTAGCTCAGTTTGCGGAATTGCCTCTAGTGCCTGTGTAGAAGCTGATTGGATGGTCGGAATGTCATCAAAAAAAGCGTCCTTTCAATTTCAATTTCAATTTTGGGAATAATGAGAAGTCGCAGGGGGCCAAATCAGGTGAATACGGTGGATGGTTTAACACAGAGACACGATTTCGAGCCAAACATTGACGGACAATCAATGAAGTGTGACTCGGTGCATTATCATGCAACAAAGACCAATCTTCTGGATCACGATATTCGGGGCGAATACGATGAATTCTGCCCATCAATCGCTTTAAAACTTCGAGATAATATGCACCAGTAATTGTTTGGCCAGTTGGAACAAACTCTTTGTGGATAATATCTTTGCTATCAAAGAATGTGATGAGCATTGTCTTGATTTTTGATGGAACTTTTCGTACTTTTTTTGCTTGTGGTGAATTTTTTGACTTCCATTCCGCACTTTGACGCTTAGTTTCTGGATCATATTGAAAGCACCATGTTTCATCACCCGTAACAATTGATTTTAGGAAGTTTGGATTATTTTCTGCGGCTGCAACGATGTCTCTGGAATAATTGATTCTCGCTGATTTTTGATCGCTTCTTAATGTGTGTGGAACAAACTTCGCACAAACCTTCGTTTTACCCAAATCTTCATGTAATATGGTTCGAATCGTTTCTCTACTGATATTTAAAGCCTCCTCCATCATTTTTAGTGATGCATTGCGATCGTTTGCAACAAAATCACGTACTTTTTCGATCATTTCGGGTGTTCGAACCAAAATTGGCCGTCCTGATTTTTTGTCATCTTCAAGGGTCTCTCTGCCTTCCAAAAAACGCTTATGCCACTCAAAAACAGCTGTACGACCTAGACATTGACTGCCGTAAACTTGTTGCATCGATCGGAATGTTTCTGATGCACTTTTACCAAGTTTTGCGTTAAATTTAATCACTGCTCTTTGTTCCATATTAAAATTTCTACCTCGACCAAAATCTTGTTTAACATGAACTGTCATATCTTCGTTATATGTCAACCAAAATGAATGAAACTTTGACAGATGATAGCAAAATGTTCAACCTTTAAAATGCATATTTGAACGCACAGATGTCGCCATTGGTTGCTGAGATGTGGTTCGTGTCCGGGAACATATTTGTCGCTCTGTGTACCATATATTTTTCCTCTTATGTGTCGTCACCTTATTCTTCCAGCACGCGGAATATTTTAATTAAGTATTATGTTATATTATATTATATTATACTTTATTTTATTTTTATGATTCGAAGACTGCGAACGCACTATGTAATAAGCGCGATTTGTCGCACGCGATGTCGCGCGTAATGCGATGCTGCAGAGATAAGGTGGAAAGAAGGATGGAAAGAAGGAAGGAATAATTGCGGACACTGAGATATTTTTATTTTATTTTCCATATAATGTATTATATACAATGTTATCAACATCATACATTATCAATTCGCATTCAATATATGAATTCTTCATTCATAAATCTTACGAAAAATATTTATAGTATCATATTTGTTATTTATACAGTTTTGATATAAATAACTCACGAAATATTTAAATTTTTCACTCCCACCATTCACGTATTGGCATAGTTCACAATACGTATTCTACACATTGTTCAAGTTCGAGCATGAAGAGCACGGTCGATAGTTTCATAAATAAACACTTATTACATGATAATTTCACATGTCCACATCGCGTAATTTAACAAGTTCAATTTGGAGCTCCAGAATCATTAACGATGATGGAGTAGTCGACTGCACCAATTGCTCGATATCCGTTCGTTTTTTGACGAATAACGTCCACATAACATGAGGCAGGACGATGCGGTTGCCTCGGGTGTCGCCAATGGCTATTTTCACGTAGGAAATAGGTCTCATGGCGATCCCAATCTCTAAAAATTTATACGCTGTCGATATCAATGCGAATATTCTTCTCAAAATTGTACGAGAAGACGCGCTGTAATGAAGAAGAACAAACAAATAAGCAATATATAGAAAAAAATTTTTAATAAACAAATATAATTGAAATACATACTTGTTCGACTCATGTTGAAAGTATGAATCCATAGCGCTGGAGATCACTGCAAAATGAATCTGAGCAACTGACGCAATCGACTCGTAAAAATCTCTGACACTATACAATCGCTACCTTTCTCAATGTAACTCTTATGCCCATCACATACAGCATCGGGCAAAAAATATTAGTGCCAGGTAGAATATTGCGGAAAACGAGTTCCCGATTGCTAATTAAATGTGGGTGCGATTACGGTCATTTTACAAAGACTGACTTTCCGCAAAAATCCTCGCAGATATTCATATAACCATTTCAATAACATTAAAAATGCAAATGTTAGATTTTATAACAAAAGATTTTTAGATACATCCGGTGATGACATTAATGTAATCTAACACCGCAAATTGCAGCAAATTTGCGAGTTTCAATGCGACTTTATTAGTATGAGAAATTTATTTCAAGGATATTTAACATGTTTCGCAATGACAATGATTAATGTAATATGATGCGACGTTGCCAAATAATAATACATATAATATAATATAATTGAGATGCGACGTTGACAAATAGTACAATATTTGTTAATATACAGCTGCTTGTTGGCGTAATTTAAGATTTTTTTCAAGAATGATGATCATTAATGTAATGTAATACACAAATGCGTAGCTAAATAATATATAATGTGATATAATTGAGATGCGATTGTTGTACCGCTCAGGGTGCAAGGGGCCGCTCCGGGCACCGGTTGTAGAATTTACGGGTCAGCCATTAACCAGTCGTACCGTCAGGGTATGACGTGCCGCTCAGGGCATGACAGATTCATAGATTGGACGTGGCGGTGTCGTTTGGTAAGGGCTCGAGGTCCTCCAATTAATATAAGCCAGCGTTCGTGGTGTAAGAAGTTTTATTGTCACTTACGAGTACTCGATGTGTTAAAATCTTACGACGTCTCGCAGTAGCGCTCGCAATAATGGAGATTCTCATAGAATTCGTGTGTCTTCTTGACTTTTCGGGGAAAATCCCCCCGAGATGATCGAGGCTTACGTTTTTATATACAGGGTGTTTTCTCTAACTCGACTATTTAAAATATCTCCGTTGTTTTTGATGATACGGGAAAATACTACAGGGAAAAGTTGTTCGATTGGAAGGGACACATATTATGACGAGCGAAAAATTTTTCGCGAGGTCATAGTTTTTGAGATTTCGAGGTCATCGCGATTTTTTAAAATGGAATAATATATTTTCATTAATGTAGTAATGCAGTTCATAAAAAAACAAATTCAATCATATAAGATATTGGCCTTCAGATGACCTTGGACATCAAAAAATTACATTATGGAAAAAAGAAAAGTTAACATACTTAAGTGTTTTCAATGAAGATATTTATTTACTTTATTTTAGAAGATGTTCGAAATGATTGCCATCATGTTGGAACCATAGAAGCGATTTGTCGACAATTAATGTGTATATTGTTAGCTACTGTCATCAAAACAAAGGTTTTCATTCTCGCACGAAGTTGTACCTATTTCACACTATGTTTACAAAAATTTACACCTAGAAACATGAATCGTCGGAAACTTAAAGACATTTAGTGTAGTCTTGACATCGCGTTAAAGCAATTGTTTTCTGCATCATACGCATTTCTGCAATATCAACAAAAAGATACTCAAGAAGAGAAAATAGAAATGGTTTTAATTTATTGAGAATCAGGTCGAAACTCAGTGCGAGCTACACAATTGTATGCGGAAAAATATCTTGATCATCGTTATCCATCCAGACATTTGATAAACTCGTTCAGTCATTTTGCGAAACAGGCAGTGTCACTCCAGCTAAAAGAAGTCATCAGAAGACAAAATGTGACGAAGAAGCGGAAACCTTTGTTTTGGCGGCAGTAGCTAACAACAGTCCACATGTTAGTTGTCGACAAATCGCTTCTCAATGTGTGTGTGTATCTGTTAAAAGTGTTTGGAAAATTTTAAAACGCCAAATTTCATCCTTATCACATATGCTTACATCAATTTCTTGGTGGTAACGATTTTCAAAATAGGCAAATATTCTGCGAGTGGGCCCTACACCAGTCAGAGATTGATCAACAATTCTTTGATTATATATTGTTTACAGACGAGTCATCTTTTATAAATCATGGACAGTTAAATACACACAATATGCATTATTGGGCCGTTGATAATCCACATTGGCTTCGACAAGTAGTACCACATCAACATCCATGGAGTGTAAATGTTTGGTGTGGTACTATTGGAAATATTGTTGGTCCATTTTTTTTAGAAGGAAATTTAAATGGACAAAAATATGCAATTTTTTTAAGAAATGAGTTACAAATATTATTACATGAAGTTCCATTGAACCACCGTATTAGAATATGATTACAACAGGATGGTTGCCCGGCACATAATGCACTTATCGCACGCAATGTACTTAACGAAATGTTTCTCAATCGCTAGGCGTGGTGAACGAATTTGTTGGCCGGCTCGATCGCTAGACCTTACGCCACTTGGCTTTTTTTTATGGGGATACTTAAAAAATCGAGTTTATTATGATATTCCCACAATACCGGAAAATATGCAAGAAAGAATTGGACATGCATGTATCGATATAAATCAGAATCACCCAGAAATCATTGAAAGTGCGAAACAATCATTTATTTATCGCATTCAAAAATGTATGGAAGTTAATGATAATCATTTCGAACATCTTCTAAAGTAAAGTAAATAAATATCTTCACTGAAAACACTTAAGTATGTTAACTTTTCTTTTTCCCATATAAATGTGATTTTTTGATGTCCAAGGTCATCTAAAGAACAACATATCTTATACGGTTGAATTTGTTTTTTTATGAACTGCATTACTACATTAATGAAAATATGCTATTCCATTTTAAAAAATCGCGATGACCTCAAAAACTATGACCTTGAGAAAAATTTTTCGCTCGTCATAATATGTTCGAGAGCGAGTCAGAGCGAGAGAATCTGAGTGATACGGCGTTTTAGCTAAATTTCGCTTCACGCGAAATGTCGATTGCGAATTAAACGCGGCGGTTTTTTCTGCGGCGGAGCGTCTCCTAGGCGGTTGCACTGGTAGCGAAGCGTTAACTCGAGAGCAGCGACAAACTAAGAGACGGATTGATCCTCGGTTTTTCCTTTTATGCTCTTTTAAGAACAAAGGCTTCCCTTTGCATTCGCCTATGAGATTTTTACAAAGTTGAAAATTTTGAGGTGACTCTCTGTTTTGGGCGGCGATTGGTAATTTCGAGCGCAACGGCCGAGCGGCACGCAATTGCCATGCGCGCCCGTTAAATCTGGATTCCTGATTGGGATTAACGCATATTACGCGTTTTGCGTCACGCGATCGCGCGTGCGCTGCGACAGATCCGAGTTGGTTCGCCGTTATAGCGGTTGAAATCTGCGTACGTGCGACGTGCGGCTTAACTTATTGTTTTTCGACTTTATCGACGAGGTGATGTTTTGGAAACCTCTAAGGACGCTTGGGATCCTTCTAGAAGCTTTCGATCCGCATGTCGCACGAACGTTAAATATGCAAAAACTGTACATGTTGGCTGTATCTCTAACATAATATGTGTCCCTTCCAATCGAACAACTTTTCCTTGTAGTATTTTCCCGTACCATCAAAAACAACGGAGATATTTTAAATGGTCTAGTTAGAGGAAATACCCTGTATACAAATTAGGCCGAATTAATGCGTGATTGCATTTTAAAGTAAAATATATCGTCGGTTTTGAAATCAAAAGTAGGTGACTTGATTTGTGATGCTTTAACTGCTGGTCTGCAGAGAATCTGCAGACGTAGATTTTGGATATGACTTATACGGATCATAACATGATGTTGCAAAGTACAATATTTGATAATATACAGCTGCTTTGTTAGCATAATTTAAGATTTTTTTCAAAAATGACAATCATTAATGTAATTCAAGATTTTATAATTCAGCCAAGACCGAAATGGGGCTTGTTGGGCCAGTATCTCATAAATAACCTTATAAACTCAACTGCTTAAATGAAATCTGCTTATATCAATATTTTTATTCTGTGTTAAAGATTGTACATATTTTATGTTTAATTATTATTATAAAGAGCTAAGATTTTAGTTTTTTTGATTTTGTTAATTAAAGCATTTAAAAAGAATTTACAAATATTACAAATTATTATACTTAAGATGAAAGTAATAAAAATTTGATTAACACACACATAATCTTTTCATGTTTTTAATAATATGTAATCCCATTAAACAATCATCTTCGTGGTTCAACTCCTTCGAAAATGCACCACATGTCTACTTGCACATAATTAATGTAATCTTTTTCTTGTTTATGAGATATATCAAGTATTTATAAGTACTCAATTATTAAGCCAGATGAACAAACAACGTTTTAAAGTTAAATTTACCATTAGTCCATTTATAATTGTATAAAGATTTATAATAATTTAAAGAAAAAGTATTACAACACATACTAGCCCCTCTCTATCCTACATCGAGACTTCGTACTAGATGATAACACTTATTCTACCGAATCGCAGTTTACGTTATCACATAATGCTCCACATTAATATATATATCAAATCAATTTACTTATATATAAATGTACTTACAATTTTCCCATCAGTTGACGCTCATCTACAATATTAACATCAATGGAAAAAGATTTTGGCATATGATGAACAACGTTTGCTATTATTTTATATGTTTACATTATCATTTTGTCAAATCTATCAGGCAATAGCGATAAATGTATTTTATCTTGCACACAACATCTAACAAAAACACACTCCATTATTATAAGACTCATTATCAACTATCTGACTGACTTACTGACTTGGAAAATGACAGCGCGGGGGCGGTGCGAGATTTTATAGTGAAGTTGTTCGTTGAAACATGATACCATTCCAAGGAAAAGAACAATGCCTCGGTCAAAAGTTTACATCTCAGCCGAAGAGTATATCAAATGATATCATGAATAAACTTTAGCATTTTTATCAGTTATAATCAGATCAAGGCGTTATATCAGCAGCCGAAAATACAACACCCAGGTCAAAAGTTTATTCCTCAACCGAAAAGTATATCACGCGTTCGAACGATTCCACGAATAAATTTCGGCATTTATCAGTTACAATTAGATCATCAGTTATATGTTACGCAATGTGGACAATGTGAAATTATTATATGTAATAAGTGTTTATATATGAAACCATCGACCGTGCTCTTCATGCTCGAACTTAAACAATGTGTAGAATACGTATTGTGAATTATAAATATGTGAATGGTGTGAATGAAAAATTTAAATATTTCGTGACTTATTTACGTCAAAACTGTATAAATAACAAATATGATGCTATAAATATGTTTCGTAAGATTTATGATAAGAATTCATATATTGAATGTGAATTGATAGTGTACGTTATAGATAACATTGTATATAATGCATTACATGGAAACTAAATAAAAATAAACAAAATCTCAGTGTTCGCAATTATTCCTTCCTTCTTTTCATCCTTCTTTCTACCTTATCTCTGTAGTGTCGTATTACGCGCGATAAATCGCGCTTATTGCATAGTGCATTCGCACTATTCGCGCGACGTGCGCGCGAATCGTTAAAATAAAATAAAATATAATATAATATAACATAATAAATAAATAAAATATTCCGTATGTTGGAAGAATAAGATGACGACACATAAGAGGAAAAATGGTAAATACGAGGGGTGTTCAAAAAGTAAGTTTCCCTGCTCCGGGAAAAAAGCAAAACACAATTTTTAGGTTAAAGTAACATATGTATTTATTGTTTGACTTATAAACTATTTTTCTACATAGTCCTCTTGGACTTGAATACATTTTTTATATCTGTTCTGAAGCTTTGACAAACCTAGTTTATAAAAATCCGTGCCCTGTTTTTTAAAGAATAATTTAACAAAGTCTTTCACTTCATCATTTGAATTGAAGTGATGGCCACCCAAACTTTCCTTTAACTTAGGACGCTTTCGTTTAATGGCACTTTTAAGTTTATTTAGCACTTCACAGTAACGATCTGCATTTATCGTGGTACCGGATTCAAGAAAATCAATTCAAAAAACAGGGCACGGATTTTTATAAACTAGGTTTGTCAAAGCTTCAGAACAGATATAAAAAATGTATTCAAGTCCAAGGGGACTATGTAGAAAAATAGTTTATAAGTCAAACAATAAATACATATGTTACTTTAACCTAAAAATTGTGTTTTGCTTTTTTCCCGGAGCAGGGAAACTTACTTTTTGAACACCCCTCGTATTAATGGTAAGTATACATGGTAAGTATTACGTGCTGTGGGGACCGCGTGGCAGTGGTGACGAGGACCGGCGACGAATCGCGTCTGGAGGCGGATCGCGCCCGGAGGCAGCGGCGGGGGTCAGCGGCGGCAGCGACGAACCGCGCCCGGCAGTGACCCTGCGTGACGTCATCATCGCGACGCGGACGTAATTTTGCCGCACATCCCCATTCCGCAGACCCCCGCGCCACCCTGTCCCTCACCCTCCCCTCCTCAGTACTTTCTTCACAAGATACAAGTCCGGATGAGTAGAGCGATGCAACTCGTGCTCGTAGAACGCTCCAACGGATTTTCCGCGATAGTCGTCGAATAGATAGGTTACGAGGTTGATATACTGCACTTTACTGATCGTAAACCACTCGGTGGTTCAATTTGGCGTGTAAAAATGGCCTTCTCAAAAATCGTCTTGTACTTGCTCACACGTACCGAATCACCTACTTTGAATTTTGCAGGAACCGCGATCTTCATCGCGCTGTACACCATGCTGTACACAAGAGTCTTTCGGTGGGAGTACGTCGGCAAGGTCGCATGCCGATGTGATTCTTGCGCGCGTTGTAATCCGACACGAGATGCGGCAGCTCGTCGACTCACTTGTAATTGCCGTTGAGTGTAAACATCTTCCACATATCATTTTTTATTGTGTGATACACAATAAATATTAATGTCTTAAGCATTATGTGGAATAGTGATTAATCTCGCTTCCACACTTGCTCTTGAGCGGTACAATCCACACGTACTTGCTCAACACATTGATGACGGTGAGTTTGTAATGGTGACCTTTGTTGAAGCTTGAGTACGGGCGCATCTCGACGATATCAGCTTGCCACAGATCGTCGTATCCCGCCTTCGCGGAAAATTTTTTCTCGCCGGAGCATGTAATTCCTCGACGAGTCGACGTCTCTCAGAGCTAATTTTTCTCTTTTCACTGCATCTCTTTTTCATGATTCAATGTGTAATACATAGGATACAAGAAGAAAATGTATTGTTTCTCGCTGACGCTGCTCGACTGGTCCGTTTCATCAATACGTAATTTAATTTATGATAAGGTCGATTTCGCGAAGTTCCTCGATGACCGACAGCATCTTGTTGTCATGAGCGTTGTTGTCTGCTCATTGCGAAGCCTCGAGCAATCGTAGATGATCCATCAGCTCGTTTGGATCATCCAAGTGCATATAATCGATTGCGTTGTCATTTAGTGTCATGGCGCGAGATAATCCCTTTCCAGACTTATTCTTCTGTTTCTTGAACGTGATCGACACCAATGATGCGATTATGTATTTGTACTTCCTTGTATACTACTATTTGTATCCCCTATTACTCAATTATCGACCCTGCGAATGATGCTTGTGTTTGTGCGCATTCATCGCCAGCAGTATGTTCTTGTACTTGTGCATATCGTCTTCCGTGTAGAGGAAATTATCAGAAATTCTCTTAAAAA
This sequence comes from Acromyrmex charruanus, assembly GCA_017607545.1. Lineage (NCBI taxonomy): Eukaryota > Metazoa > Arthropoda > Insecta > Hymenoptera > Formicidae > Acromyrmex > Acromyrmex charruanus. The sequence goes on from JAANIC010002712.1 coordinate 184,256, forward strand.
TCAACTCGTAAAGAGTGTACCGGCTTACTGTACTTACTTTAATTTATGTTAATAATTATGTTGTACGCATTATCTACAGAGTATAATACTCGGCAGCATTTCGCCGTGCTTACGTATCGTCTCCCGTTATTCGCAATTTCGCATCACAGTTCGTGACGCGTATCGTCGGCGGTTGCTGCACGAATCTCATTTTCGCACTACACACTACGTGCTCCTGAATACCTATTAAAAATACCTATTTAAAGGCGCGCGAATCTGCGAATCGTGCAGTAGCAAAATGTATCTCGCTCTGTATCATCCCTCCAACATTCTGAACTTGAGAGCCGAGCAGTTGCAGTATATACAAAAGGTCATACTGTTAAGCGTGTACGGTAACTATATCAACCATGTGTGGGACAAGCTTCCGGAACACGTGAAGACGGATACGGAGGTTTGAACCTATCGTCGCTGCGAGCACTACAATCAGTCGTGGTTACGGACGTACATCGACGGTCCCGCAGCTAAGATAAAGAACTGTAGCGAATGTTGGCGTCGCGTGGCGGTCTGCTGAATCGAGCGATAAACGCGCTTTCTTTCGAGTTACGTATTCCAGGCTACCAGTTTTGCGGCTCGGGCACTCGGTTGACGAAACGATTAGCCAGAGGTGACGCAGGCATAAATCCGCTGGACTGGGCGTGCCGAGAACACGACGTTGCGTATTCTCAAAGCACTAATCTCACCGATAGACACGTGGTTGACAAGGTACTCGTCGATAAAGCGCTAGGACGCGTCATCACGAAAGATTCGGCTCTGAGCGAGAGAGCCTTCGCTGCTGCTGTCTGTAGCGAGGAAGACCAAGATCGGCATGGGCATGAAGTCGAATAAGAAAACGAAGAAAACGATGACGAAAAAGCGGATACTTCTAACGGCAAAACGAAATGGCGCGTTACCATTTCTGCCAATATTGGGCGCTCTCAGGTCTTTGATCGGCGGAGCGACCAGCGTGAAGAAAGCGGTAAATGACAGCAAAGCCGCGCAGCTCGAGGAACTACAACGTCACAATCGCGCGTATCTCGCTCCGTACAAATATGGACGCGGACTGTATCTCCCGCCCCGGCCCATACAAACGTGGACAGGGCATAGCAGCGAAGAAAAGAAAATTTCAAAGATATGATAAAAATGCTTTTGAGCGCAATTACCAACGTACAATTGAACGAGCTTGTGAGACGTATGAGGGTACCGTATTTTAGAGGTTTTTTTCATGCGTGACGCATTACCGACAAGCGACGCGCGTCAAAACGAAAACGGTATCACGAATGTATCTGGACGATGCAATGGGGCCCGGTACTCACTGGGTGGCATACGAGAAGACGAACAACCGCATCGAGTATTTGACAGTTTTTGGCAATCTTCGACTGCCCAAGGAATTTGTACTATATTTCAGGAATGGTGTTACGATAGAGTACAATCACGCATCCTATCAGACGTACGATCAGAGCTTCTGCGGATAGATGTGCCTGTGGTTTCTACAAACGATCAATGCGAATTTAAAAAGTTCGATGACATGCCGTGAAATCTCCGTATTGATCGAACGCTTTTTCCGGCATGTCGCTGACGCTTACGCTGGGTGGGAAAAGCACTGTCCTCGCAGAGAAATATTTTCTCGCTATAGATTTAAGTGACGGTAATTACGAGCTCGGTTAAGGGATTTTTTAGATTTATCACACGATACCGAACGTGAACGAATCGAACAATAAATTTTATTTTGCCAAAGATGATGCGGAAATTATAATTCCCAAGGATTCGTACGAAGTGCAAGTCATAAATGAATTTTTGAAACGTGCGATTTTACGAAAACGTCCCCGCGCTTATAACCGTTGACATAGTGTGTTATGACAATAGCAACAATAACACCGATGACGACAGTGGCGGAAGTGGAGAATACCCAATTACACTCCGCGCAAACTACAACACGATGAAATGCGAGATTAGATGTACATACAAAATAATCTTTTGCAAGCCCAACAGCACAATTGGATCGCTGCTGGGTTTCTCGTCAAAACTTATACTGCGATCGCAAAGATAGTACAAATCGGACGTGTCGATCAATATAACGAACGTAAACGTTATCCGCGTAGAGTATAACGTGACCACGGGCTTATAAAGCGTGGCAAAAGCGTTCACACGATATATGAATTTTTGCCGAGCGTGCCGTCAGGATATAAGATATTGGAACGGCCGCAGATCATTCATCTGCCAATCATCGCACGGAATATTACGAATCTAATCATACGTATCGTCGACCAGAACGGATAATTGCTCGATTTTCGAGGAGAAAAGATCACCGTTATATTACACGTAGGACGGTGACAGTAATAACGCGAGCGTGAGAGACTCGTGCTGAACGGAACGGAGCGCACGCAGAGAGATAACGTATTCTTTACAAAAACGGTGACGTCACAGTTCGATAACACTCATCCATCTACATCAGGAAGAAGCTCAGCTCGTCGAACGTTACATTTTTACAATCTTTGGAAATCGCGATGCGCAACATTTGAGATGATTGATATTTTAAACATTGTGGATGAACCGATCTTCGACGATCTCATCGTCAAGATTGAGACTCACACGTATAACCCGTTCGCCAACACAATGTTTGGATAAAGCGAGATAAGATACAGCAACAGGATCTGTACACTGCCGTACAAAAGCTTTCTATACGTCAAGGGAAAACTGACGAAGAACAATATGGTCCAGGCTGCTAACGTGGCATTGGGAATTGCGTCGCATTCATATTCGATGAAGTTCGATACGAACTCAATGTAGAGATTAATCGTAACAGAAACGTAGGCATAACTAGCATTCTCAAAAACTATGTAACAGTGTCATTTGACAAAAGTGTGATTCTGCTGAAAGCCGGCTGGGATACGCAGACTACTGCGGCGAATACTTTAATTTCTGTGTACCGCTCCACGTATTGTTGGGATTTTGCGAGGATTACAAATATGTGATAATCAACGCTCGTCATGAGTTGATTTTGATACGAGCGAGCAACTACAATAATTATCTGACGGGAGATCCGACAGAGTCGATACTCGAATTATTCAAAGTACAGTTGCGAAAGCCGCACGTGTTATTGAGCGAGATAAATAAGTTGTCGATGCTAAGCCCTTTGGAGAGTGGATAATATCTGAGCATGGCTTTTCGCTTGTGGGATCTGTACGAATTTCCGCTCTTGCACATCCAAGTATTCGTCGGCCATCAAGACGACTACTCAGCTCGAGAAATCGCGCTGCGTCATTTTCGCTTTACAAACAGGACGAAAAAACATCATGTCCGAGGATATAAGTCGATTCCGCAATTAAAAATTAACCAATGCGAAACTCTACCTGAACTCGGAATGTTATTCGTACAATGACTTAAATCTGGATTTTGATAAAAGCTGATGTGCGATTCTGTACATCTTGTACGCGCGTTTCTGTCGGGCTACTACGGATACGAGTATCTCGAGCCGAGCCTCAGTTTTACGACTTTTCTACATAATGGCCCGTTCGTGATCATTGATTGCTTTCGCCAGAACGAATCAACGACCTTTGGTCAAGAATAGCATCGTGGACGTGTGATTAGACTTTGAATGTAAGGAGAACCGGTAAATACAACAACCTATTGTCACAATCGCGTGATTCAGTATAATCTATTGACCAACATTTTTCGCAAAATTACCTAAGTGCATCCTCCGACATGATATAAAATCTGCATTACGTCGCAATCGATTGCAGTTTTCTTCTCGACAACATGTCCATGCCAACGTTCATTGATCTACAAGAATTCATCATTAACAAGAAATTTATCTTGAAGAAAGTGGCAGTGCTGAAACAGGAAACCGTTCTCACGCATTACATTTTTACGAGTCCCGTGTTATGAAAATTTTTGACAAGATCCGACAGGTCTTGATTGATTGCTTATCACCATGGATTGCGATGGGAGGACAGAAGGATCCCGTACAGCGAGGCGAAATGCTTGATCACGATGGCTGCTTTTAAAGATAATGTTATCATATATGTCAAAGGGTGTGAGAAACGAACATGATTGTTTCTCAAAATGTGGAAGGATCTCTATGAGCAACAATGGAATATTTACAAAATGCAAATACAAAGATAATTTTATAAGCGCTAATCGTCAGAGTTTGCATGCGATGTTACGCTCGTACGTATCGATTCTTCATCCGTACGCATGACCGAAACGACGCTACGACGAATGTTTGAGTTTGATAGATGTATCAGTGTAACATTTGACCGATTAGCTAGACTAGTAGATATGGTATATATTAAATATACGCGATTCTCCAATATCGCCAAGAACGCTATATGCAATATATTTAACAAGCATCAGCTCGTCAATTAGTTATTAACTTTAGTTTTTAATACATATGCAAAACGATAATGTGAATAAAAATGTTTTTGTTTACATCTCTATATATATGTGTACTGCCTTTGCTTCCTATCTATCCATTATATTCTATACCTCAATGCGCCGTCGCACTTAGTTTATATAAACACCTGCCAGCGTTTCTCTTAACGTGTCTACAATCAACCAATATAATCTAATGTGTTTAATATACAACGGCCGTCCGTAACTTATATCTCGGGATAGCTTCGCCGCGAAGGATAATTCTCAGCGTCAGTTTTTGTCTGCGCGAGAAGTTTTTTTCTTACGTGGATTATTTTTTATAAAACGTGCAAGAGCATTTATCCATAATGGTGGAATGTTTTTGCACGTGTACGTGATTAAGTAAAATTGAAAATGATTTTTACAGAGCAGTTTTATTATCTGTAAACAATGGGTGATAAACAACAACAAAAAGGTAAAGTTGTGGCGACTGCTTCCTCCTGCTCAGGTCCCTTCGTTCGACTGAATAATAGGACTATTGCAACTGGTATTACTCAACTACTATGTCAGTGAAATTGAGTTATTTCATCACCTTCTCGAGATTGGCGAGATTGTGGAGGAAGAGGAGGAAGAAGAAAAGGATGAAGATGAAGAAGAGAAAGAGGATGTGGAAGAAGAAGAGGTGAAGAAGAAAAGGAGAAAGACGAAAAGGAAGAAGAATTATACATGAGTGATACCTGCCTATAAATTTTAATAACATCAGTCCTCAAAAATGTGCGTATTTCATGATGGGCCTCCTTCAAGTATCGAACGATTTTGAGCTCCTGAACTTCCTCGTGGCTGAAAAGGAAGATGAGGCTGAAGAGGAAGAAGAGGAAGAGGAAGAGGAGGAAGAAGAAGAGGGGGAAAAGGAGAGCATCTCTGGAGGAGTCCTGGAGGATTCTCCTCCTCCCCTGGAATACCTTGTGGAGGAAATATCGCAATTGTTTGATACAATAAATGAACTACTCTATCTTCTTAGCACGGGCAGGAGAAGGAAGAAGTGGATGACCATTAAAGCGAAGAGGAAGATGGTGAGGGGGTGGAGAAGGAAGTAGAAGAGAGGGAGGAAAACGCGGAAAGGCTAAGAATTTTTATTATATATTTTAGAATATTTTGTCTGCGACGCATTTTTGGAGAGAACATGGAGTCTGCGGCGGCAGTACGTATCATTAATATTTGATGTTTATATAAACATTCAATGTTTACATAAACACCAATGTTTTTGACCGGGGATTTTTTCCACGACTCCCTTTCCCCGCGCTCGTGACATCATACCTATATCCACGAGTACCCCCCGCGCCCGCGCCTTCCCTGCGCCTTTGATCCAGAATCCTTATAATATTGCTACTCATAGATTATTATTTTCAGCTCGCATAAAACTTGTCGCCTTCTCCTCACAAAGCAAAGTCGCTGCGTCTCGTTAGTGTGATTGTATGTTAACTCGCCATATTGCATCGTACGCCGTTTGAGTCGCATTTCGTGTATAGTAAAAAAAATTATTGTACAACGTCTAGTGGAAAACCGCGATTGTTACTGTAAACTTTGATCATCATTATGAATTTATAATAAATCTCGTGGCAATCGCCTGTTCACGTTCCTTGTATTATATGTGCTACGCGATAAGTTCTGATATAACAAGCTCATATTTGAGCCGAAACGAATTATTCGAATTATACTATGGTGAATTGCGTACCTGAATAAATTCCTGTAATCGTTCTCATTATCAATATCAAATATACGTCTGTCATTTTCTTACTAATAAAAGAAAGTAGTTCTTATTTGTACTCTCGCTTTCCGATTCTCTACCGCTTCGAATAACCCACGCCGTCCGTGCGGAGATGAGTAGTCATCTGTCGCATTAAAGAAATATTGAGAATAATTCTTCGAAATTTAGAGGAATAACGAAGAGCGGCACGCTCACTCCTGGCGCCAACTTAAGGTTCAGAGCTGTGGATGGATGTGCCTGCGATTTCTACGAACAGTCGATGCGCGTGAATTTAAAAGCTCGACGAGGTGCCGTGAAATCTCAATATTCGTCAATCGTTTTTTCCGTCATGTCGTTGACTCTTACACTGAACGGGAAGAGCAGCCTTTTCACGGAGAAATACTTTCTCGCCATAGATTTAAGTGACGGCAATTACGAGCTCGGTCAGGCGATTTTTGAAACTTATCACACGATACCGAACGTAAACGAATTGAACAATAAATTTTATTTCGCCAAAGATGACGCGGAAATTACAATTCCCAAGGATTCGTACGAAGTGCAAGTCATAAACGAATTTTAAAATGCGATTTTACGGAAATGTCCCCGCCGTGACGCGCTTGAAACCGTTGACTTAGTGCATGGACAATAGCAACAATAACACCGATGACTAGGGCGAGGGTGGAGCATATCCGATAACGTTCCGCGCAAACTACAACACGATGAGATGCAAGATTTAAATGCGCCTACAGAATAAATTTTGTCAAGCCCAACAGCATTTAATTGCTAGGATTCTTGTCGAAGCGTATACTGCGACCGTGAAGATGGCACAAACCAGACGTGTCAATCAACATAATGAATGTTTTCCGCGTAGAGTGTAACATGACCGTGAACGCGCAACGGCAAAAGCGCGTACACGATACACGAATTTTCGTCGAGCGTACCACCAGGATATAAGATATCGGAAAGGCTTGCGCAGATCATTTACTTGCTGATCACCGCACAGAATATTACGTATCTAACAATACGCGTCATCGACCAGAACGAACGATTGCTCCATTTTCACGGAGAAGAGATTATCAGATTGTACGTGGCATAGTGACAGCGATAACGCGAGCATGAGATGCTCGAATCGAATCGAATGGAGCGCACTCAGAGAGATAACGAATTGTTTACAGGCCGGTAATATCGCCGCTCGATAATATTCGCTTATCTAGTTGCATTAGCAAGAAGAAGATCGGCGCGTCAAACATTAAATTTTTACAATCTTTGAGATTCGCGGTGCGCAACTTTTGAAATGATTGATATCTTGAACATTATCAGTGAGCCGATTTTTGACGATCGCATCGTCAAGATTGAGACTCACACGTACAATCCGTTTGCCAATACAACGTTCCGGTATAATGACGAGATAAAAATACCCATATAGCAACAGGATTTGTACACGTATGAAAGTTATCTCTACGTCAAAGGAACATTAACGGTGAAAAAAAAAACGATCAAATGCTAACGAAGCTTGTAAATAATTGCGAGGCGTTTCTGTTTGATGAAATTCGATATGAACTCAACGGTGTGGAGATTGACTGAAACAGAAATGTGGATATAACTAGCACACTCAGGAATTGTCGATGACGTACGACAAAGCTTTGATTGCGCTGAACGCTGAATGTCTAGATCTGACACGGAAGAAGGATACTTCAATTTTTACGTGTTACTCAGCACGCTCTTGGGCTTTTGTGAAGATTACAAACGCCTGATCGTCAACGCTCGCCACCTATTGATTTTGATACGAACGCGCAACGATTACAATTGTCTGGTAAGAAAGTAACGGAGTCTGAGGTTGCATTATTTAAAGTACAGTGACGTAATAATGTCTTACGTTGCGTTAAACGAGATCAATAAATTATCAATGCTGCGAGCATTGGAAACCGGTCGTTATCTGAGCATAAGATTTCGCTCGTCGGATCTAACAGAGTATCCTCTGTTACAGAATACGACAAAGCATTCATGGGCCATCAAAACAGCAACTCAGTTTGAGAAACCGTGATACGTTATCTTTGCTCTGCAGATCGATCAAAGGAATATCATGTCAAGATGTTAGCGTGTTCGACAATTATAATTTGAGTAACGTAAAACTTTATTTAAATTCAGCGTTTTATCCATATGACAATTTAAATTTGGATTTTGGCAAAAAGGGATACGCCGTCATGTTTGATATGTACGCGCATTTTCGTAAAGCATATTATGGAATCGATATGGCTTCGAAACGCTAGCCAACGTGCTCTCATTTACCGAGAAAGAGCTTTTTGTCATGGATTGCTCGTGACAAAACAAATCCATCAAGAGCTACTGTGGACGTACGCATAGAATTTGACTGCAAAGAGAAGTGCCCTCAAATACAACAGCCTATTGTCTCATCGTACACGATCGCATGGCTCAGTATAATCCGTTGACTAACGTAGTGAGCAAGATCATGTAAATTGCAATATCAACATGTATTTAGAACTTTAAAGAGGGAAAAAAACTTAAATGAGGTGCAGTCTCGAAAAATTGCTCGTTATAATCATACTGACGTTTGTGGATCTGTAAGGATTCATCGTTAACAAAAAATTTATCGTGAAGGAAGTGGCGGTGTTGAAACAGAGGGCTATTTTTACGCATTACATATTTACGAGTCCCGCCATGGAAATTTTTGACAAGATCCGACAGGTCTTGCGCATCCTAGTTGATCGTTTATCACTATGAATTACGATGGGAAGAATTCCGTACAGCGAAGCAAAACGCCTGACGGTTGTATTTGAAGATGATATGCTATCGTATACGTCAAGGGATGCGAGAAACGAACGTGACTGTGGAATTTGCTTCTGGATGATGAGCGAGAACGCACATCAAGACCTTGGATGCAGTTTACGAAGACATGGAATCTTTATCTAATCTAGATGTTACTAATATTATACAATACGGACAATATATTCAGAATTGCGTGTTACAAAATGAATTGAAAATATATAACTAGTGGTTGCAAAAGAATTTTTTAAATAAAAATACGTTAACGTATTTATTATATATTTCTTTTCTCTTCCTTTGTAATACATATATGCATGAACACGTATGTATAAACGTATGTATAAACGTATGTATGATTTATGTATAAACGTATGTACGTATATATGAACGTACATATAAAACGTATGTATAAACGTATGTAATCATATGTACGTATAAATATATGTATATAAACGTACGTATACACTCGTAACAAAGAAAATACGTAGAAAGACGTGATAAAACGTGTTGCAACACGTTTGAAATTCTTGGACAGAGGGAGAGGGTCTGCTTGCCTTCTTCTATTCATTACAAAAGTATTACCATACGTCACAATTTATGCGGATACAATCTGTCTTGCGATACCCGCTTGTACGAACGGTTGAAAAAATATACTTCGCCAAAGAGAGCAGCGCATCGTACAACGTGAAGAAGGAATATAACATGTAAATTTCAACGTTCTATACACTATATTCACAAAAAAAGAAAGTTTTTTAACATTATGTATACAATATGGAACATCACGCGATGCGTTTACTGAGCAGACGTTACGATCTGACGAATACGGACTACAAATTTTTGGAAATTGGATCAACGTTAGTCCATCGAGTTATGTGGAGATCGCTCTGGGAGATAATCGCGGACACGAACTGTCGCTGTTTTTCAAAACGTTGAAGGGTTTCTATGAGCAGCGATGGAATATTTACAAGGTGCTTTAAAACAAATACAAAGATAATTTTATAAGCGTTGGACCGCTAATAGCTAGAGTTTGCACGCTTAATGATGTTACGCTCATACGTCTCGATTCTTTATCCGTACGCATGACGATGGCCGAAACGACACTGTATGTTTGTATTGATGTAACGTTCGAACGATTAATCGACTTGTCGATACGGTCGATGTCAAGTATATGCGATTCCCCAATATTACGTCTGAAAACGCTATACGCGATAGCGACATCTTCAATGGACATCAGCTTGTCGATTGTGAGCTCTTAGCTTTAGTTTTTAGTACTTACAAAAAACCAGTGTAATAAGATGTGAATAAAAAAATTTTCGTTCCCATCACTACATATGTACTTTCTTTTATTCTCCATCCTTTGCCTCGACGCGCTAGTAAAAATCCGTATCGAAAAAACTGCGTCATAAAAAAAGGGACTTTTACTCTTGATTCATTTCTTCCGTCCTTTCTTCGATATTACATTACGCGCTCTGATATCGTCACGCTCTATCATATTTTAATGCATGCGAGCCCTTGTTACCTACCTACGCATTTTTTGTGACAGCTATAATTCTATAGTTCTATAGAAAACATTTATAATCTTAAGTATTTTATATTTTATATGCAGCGCAAATGTATCCTAGATAGCCTCGCTATGGCAAAGGATGCTTCTCAGCATTAGTCTTTGCCGAATTTCATCTGCGCGAAGTATTCGTTTGTCGTATTTCGAATTATAGTGAACTGACTAGTGAAGAGTTTGCACCATGAGTGATTTTTATAATCGTATTCTACCATTTAGCATTACTTAGAATACTTTTGCTTTATTGTATTCATTAAGTGATTAGGTGATAGTGAAAGTGAAAGTGATAATATTGTGATTTTTTTAGAAAAAAATTTCGTCGACTTTTCCCCAGGACATTTTTATAATAACAACAACGACGGCGATGAGTAACTAACGGGATTTAATAGAGATTCGTTACGAGTATCCCGTTGAGAGAGTAAGTAGTTTTTCTTTTTTATGTATGCTAGATTTTAGTGAATTTGTGTTTTTAACGTTTTTTTACTTTTCTTTTTCCAGTATCTCAAGGTCGATAACGAGCCGCAGGTCAGGCTGCAGCTAAGAAACGAGGAGAGATCATCTTACAGATCATCTCCTCGGTAAGTTCATTATAAATAATAAATAGGTTATTTTCTAATTCACTTTTTAAATACTTTTTTTAAATTCATTTTATAATCCATTTTTCAGGATGTACCTCGTTATTATATCAAAATAAAAGGGTTCATAAATGTTGTTCGCGTTGGCAAATGATACGTGCAGAGAGACGATAAAAGCAAGAGGAGCGTACAGATATATGAAAAGATAGACTTTTTTGACGGAATTAATCGGTCTTCTGCTGTATAAACCCAATCCAGAGCCTGAAGATTGGAATTGTATCATAAATTTATATTATATAATACGTGAATTTCTCTTCTTATATATGTTGCATGCTAACATAATGCTTTTTGTTTTACAGAAACAATGATGTGTAAACACATAATTTGTTTTTTTTTTAATTAAAAATTTTTTATGTAGTGTGAAAAAAATATATGTAAATTACTTGGATAACATTACTTGGATTTTACATCTATTCGTTTCCTTCTTATCTTCGCGCTGCTAAATTACGCGCGTCGGCAGTATCTTCGTCCTCGACGGTACTATCACGATCGTATTAAGCATTCGATCTATTTAAATTATTAAATAAAAATTTAATAAAATATTTTTGCGTGCGAGAAGAAGATACAATGGGAGCGACAACGCGGCGAAGATGACGAAACATAGAGAGGAAGAGAGATAGTGAGTATACACGATAAGTGTATGTGAGCTCGCATGGTGTCGCGGCGGTGGAGCGACGACGGCGACGGCGGCGGTGGTCGATGATGGCGGGCAGTGGGTGACCAGTGGTGGCGGCAGCGGGTGACGAAAAAAATAAGGAACGCATAGCGGAATGTCATCATGTTTACGTAATCCATCGACTGAGATCCTATGTAAACAGTGATAACCGGGGTCCTATGTTTATGTAAATAGTGATGCCGTCGACCGGAGACCTTTCTCGTGCTGCCCTCTCCCCCGCGCCAATGAGTATCTCCTCCGCGTCCCGCGCTCCCCGCTAACCCCATGGGTTAGAACTGCCCTATTACCCCTTCTCACTGCTTTCACAGGTTTTCTCTCGCATCGTTTATCAAGTCAGTGATATTTGAATCTTTCACGACGTTACCATCTATAGTCATGATTTCATGTTCGTCCCAACTAATTCTATCAGGCACAGCAATATAACAAGGGGGATTCTAATGGTGCTAGAGGCGCGGGGGATACTCGTAGACGCGGGGAAGGCGCGGGGAAGACACAGAAAGGCTCCGGCGCTATCGGTATTTATCGATATCAATGATACATGTCGCCATGTTGTAACGTCACTAAGGACCGCCGTATCATTAAGGACCGCCACCGCCACCGCCGCCGTCATCGCCACAGCCGCCGCCGCGGACCCCGTCCACCTCAAAATGGGTTGCGGGCCGCCGNGCCACCGCCGCCGCCGCTTTCTGTAAGATAAAAAAATAATATAAATAAATAATATACAGCAATATAAAAAAAAATATATATAAGTATTATATATATTTAAATTTTATTAATAAGATTTTTTTAACTTACAATTCCAATCCTCCGGATTGGACTCATATGGCCGGAAGCTGAATAATTCTTGCAAATTGAAATCAGCTTCTTCCTCCCATATATCTATACGCTTCTCTTGGTCCCGCCATCTCTCTGCACATATCAGCTGGGTAGTGACAAGGTTCATGAACATTTTAATTTTGAATATAATAACAAGGTATACCCTGAAAAATGGATTACAAAGTGAATTAAAAAAAAGTATTATAAAAAGTGAATTAGAAAATAATCCATTTATTATTTATAATGAACTTATCGAAGAGATGATATGTACTCTCAACTCATTTCTTAGCTGCAGTCTGACTTGCGGCTTGTTATCGACCATGAAATATTAGAAAAAGAAAATTAAAAAAACATTAGAAAAACAAATTCGCTAAAATATTTGATATTATAATATTTGATAATATAAAAGAAAAAACTACTTACTCCTTACACTAGATACTCATAGTGTATTTCGATCAGGTCACGCAAGTTGCTCATTGTTATTCTTTAACAAAAGTTCTTTTCTAAAAAAAATCACACTATTATCACTTTCACTTTCACTTAATCGCAAAGACGTGCAAGAGTATTCTATCAGCTGAATGGTGGTAGAATACTCTTGCACGTTCATAAAATCACTGAACTATCCGAACTGGAAAAAAAAATCACTCATGTTGTAGTACGTCTCGCGCGCGGACAAAGCAGAACAAAGATTGACGCTGAGAATCATTTTTCGCCGCAGCGAGCTTGTCCGGGATTCATCTATAGGCGGCAGTTGTATAGAAAACAATTTAGATCATAAGTGCCGTCATGAGAAAAGTTATCGCTTATACTATTGCAGCGCTCTTTATAATGTAGCCGTGATTATTTGCGACCTATCGAATTGCTGAAAGTTCACGCTGAATGTTTATTTTCACACCTGTTATTCCTTTTTTCTTACGCGGACAAGCACATACATTTATACATACGTTTATACATACATACATACATACGTAAATGCATGCACACACACACTCATACACACATACACATACCATACATACATACATACACACATCATACATAGACGCATATTAACATACATTTATACATACATACATATACGTTCATACATACGTTCATACATATACGTTCATACGTTTATGCATACATACATTTATACAAACATATGTTCATACGTTTATACATACGTTCATACATACGAGTACATGTATCACAAAGGACGAGGAAAAGAAATACGTAATAAATACTGTTCCAGAATCATCGTTATTTCAAATGTATTCTCGGGGATGGTAAATAAACAGACATATCATAGACACCGAGCCATCCCCCGGTTCAATCACGTCTGCGGCCGACATTTCATTCAAAACATGAGTACATCTCGCTCCTGTTCTAATTACGCTGTCTATCTCAAATGCCACGTGAATCCTCTTGCGCAACACTCGAAAAGTTGGCTATCGCGCACACGTTTCGCGTACGAGAATTCAATTTGCTTCCCGATCCTGATCAATATCATCATTTCATCATTTATCATCATTTATCGAAATTCGTGCTTAACGCATCTTATCCCGAATATTCAGAGCGAACCACACTGAAGTTTCGTCGTGTATCAACGCTGTAGTTTGTCCCGTAACGTTACCGATCGTTGCCAATTGCGAGGGTATTCAGTGCGCGAGAATTCCGTGAGTCTCCGGTGAGATTCGCCGGTCTCATTGCTGCCCGCAATATGAATTCTTTCTAACGGCTGCGAGAAAATATTTAAAGTCGTATCAAGCACGAGTTACATGTGCATGCATCTAACAGAATCAATTCGCGGATCGTGAGCATCGCTTCGAACAAATCTTTATTCGACTCAAAAATAAAGCTTAAATTATTATCACAATGAGAATCGTCATTACACGCCGTCTTAATGAGCGAGCCTTCCATACAAGGTGACATCAGCGTCATATCACAAACATATTTGGTCCTTCGAGCTAGATCATCACCAAGGAAAGTTATTGTTTTGCTTGACTCTCGAACATTCCAAGCCGTGTCTTTTCTGTTGGAAATCATATTGTCTCTCGACGAACTGATGAGTATACAAAACCAGCAGATGAGCGTATCTCCAGCATATCTCGAACACTCACTAATTTTAAGAAGCTGGGACAGGCCAAGATGACACATGCCAACGCGGCAACGCCACGCAACTCTCAAGGAGACCTTTGCCAGATGCCAAGAGCTGGATTATAAAATTATGCTAGCTGCGGATGAGAAATTGAAGGCAACTCATGCGTACTCACCCAGAGCTACTTCCTGACGTGTGAGGACTATTACCACGAAGCTGCCGACTACATGGCTGAAGTAATGGACTGTCACAAAGTCCACAAACCCCTTCTTACTGCACATGACGTAAGTGGTCTCAATAACTCGATCCGGTCATCGTCGCATTTTTCGAGGATCGATTTGCCGATCTTTGACGGGAGCTTTGACAAATGAGAAAGCTCTCGCGAAATAAATTTAAATCGATGATCCATGATGATCAGAATTTAACGAATGTCGAGCGCATGCATTATTTGTGTTCATGTGTAAAAGGGGATGCAAGTAATGCTCTTGACCACCTCGCGATGACCAATAATAATTTCATTCGCGTGGAATATTCTCGTTTCCCAGTATGACAATAAACGCCTTATCATGATACATTTATAATCGCTTTTCAATTTAGCGTCGCTCACAACAGAAATTTCCACCGATCTTCGCGCATTTCGCGATCAAACCAATAAAACGATATAAGCTCTAAATAATCTCGGTTGCATTATTGAACATTGAGATGATTGGTTTGTTTTTCTAGTTGCATAAAAACTCGATAAGTCATCGCGAAAAGGGAACTTAAGCTCAGCCATATCGTAGATTACTCGCAAACTTGATCAATTTCTCGCATCTCGCATTCGCGCGATCGACGCGATTGCACCTGCGAATGCAACGGAAAAGTCACAGACGATCGCCAAAACTCTTGCCTCACATACTGCGTCTTATGCGCAGAGCAACTCCGTTCTTGTGCCCATTATGCAAAGGACCATCTATTGTATCAATGTTCTACATTTCTAAAGCAAATTCCATCCCAACGTTTTGAATTCGTTAAAACTCAAAGCACTGTTTTAGTTCGAAATATTCCGTAAAAGATTGTACAAATTCTCGCGCATGTCGACAGTATAGTAAACGGTATTACTCGTTGTTACATTTTGATAATTCCGTTCAGCCTGTCGACACTAAGCAACAGTCGACGTCCGCACCCACGAGTAGCGAGAGTGTTACCGCCGTCGCTACGCACTTATTATCGAAACCGTCATTAGCGCTGAGCTTTAAAATCTTGCTCGCAACCGCGCGCGTGCGAGTTTATTCGCCTCATAAACGTTTTGTCACCGTTCACATGCTCCTTGATCAGGGATTCGTCTCTATGTTTATCTCCGAATCGCTGGCTCAACGCCTACATCTTTTAAGAATTAATTCCGTTCCGTCTCCATTACCGGCATTAGCGAAATGGAGTCCGTCGTGCGTTACGCTGCCCAAATTACGATTACTTCTGCGTATCGCGATGGATCTGCCTATATTACGACCGCGTTTATACTTCGAGCATTAACAAAATATTTATAGAATCGAATCGATATTGCGTACAATTGAAAACACGTCGCAGGACTCGAACTTACCGATCGTTCGGTTCACTCCATGAGTTCGGATCTGATCGACATTATAATCGGTGTCGATCTATTCGGCATGCTCATTCTCAATAGTATTCGAAAAGATCCTACCGCTCAAAATACTACTCTTGGCTGAATTCTTTCAGGATCAATAGTTTTGTTTCCGATTACTGAGTCAATTTCTGAGCTTGCGCAACATGGAGTTGTTCCAAAAATTCTCGATCGCGGTCTTCGTCGCTTCTAGAAAATTGAGGAAGTATTTCAGAAAGCTTCTTGGAGCCCTGAGGAGCACCAGCGCGAAGAACACTTCAGAGTCTATATGCCAGAGGAATGCCATATCGTCCAATTACCGTTTAAAAACGGATCACCTATCTCGATAGGCGAATCGCGCTCTATTATTGTTTCGAGCTTTCACTGCTTAATTCGAGACCAAATTAACTCTTCCAAGTACCGCGAATTTCTCGCCGAGTATGAAGCACTCGGTCATATGACTAAAAATCCACCGACAGAATAGTCAAACCACAGCAAACTTATTATGTTCCGCATCACACAGTCTTACGTGACAGCAGTGCAATCACCCGCTTGCGAATAGTGTTCAACTCTTCATGCCGTCCCTCAAACGGGTAGTCGTTGAACAACCATATGCTCATTGGCCCTAAATTCAGAGGGATTTAGCTATAGTCCTAATGCAGTGGCGCCTATACTGTTACGTGTTTACTGTCGATATCGTCAAAATGTATCAGCAAATCTTAGTTGACTCCCGGGATCGACTACCAGCATTGTGTAGCAACCCACCTGGTGAACCAATCACGGATTATCGTTATCTACGGCACAGCCGCCGCTCCCTACTTAACCCTTCAGATTTTTAACTCGAGATCAACGAGCCCCTCGGAGATCAACTCGACGATGAAGGTGTGTCGAATTTCCGCTTGCAGTTCTCGTTTTACGTCATCAGACATATATTGCGACGATTACGCTTTCGGTGCAGACGACCAGATTCTTGCTCATCAAACACGCGATCAATTGATAGAGTTACTAAAGAAAGGAAGCTTCCGCCTTCGAAAATGGGCGAGCAACGCCACCACTCTGTTGTCCGATCTAGATTCCGCAGATCATGGTAGATCAGCCACTTATAAGGTTTTTCAAGACGATGAGCACCTTAATGTCTTAGGAATACTTTAGAATCTTAAGCTAAATATCTTTCAATTTCGCGTGACCGTATCTTCATTACCCGAAAAAACCAAACAAGCCATTCTGTCGAACATCGCCAAGTTTTTCGATCCTTTGGGATGGATTACTCCCGTCAGTATTATCGCCAAAATTTTTATGCAATGACTGTGGTCACTCCAATGTCGGTGGGATGTCGAAATTACCAGCTAACTTCTTGATTGCCGGTCCGATTACGATCAACGACTTCCGTGTCTCAATGCCATTAGCATTCCACGTTGGACTACTTACAGATCTTCATGGGTTTTCTGACGCATCGACGGCGGCTCTCGTTGCCGCAGTGTATCTTTGTACCGTTAATATAGGCTCCATTACCGTCATTCTCTCTTCTCGCGGCCAAATCAAAAGTGGCCCCTCTTAAAACCATCAGCATCCCGCGATTGGAGTTATCCGCTGCAGTGCTTCTCGCTCGCTTGATGCATTTTGTGCACTCTGCGCTCCAACTCCCGAATCTTGAGTGCCACTACTGGATGAACTCCACCATTACACTCGCCTGACTGAGTCAGTTACCTTTCCGATGGAAAATCTTTGTCGCCAATTGTGTTTCGGCTGTGCAATCACTCCTTCTTGGGACTTCTTGGCGTCATTCCGACATACACCAATCCCGTGGATTGTGCATCTTGCGGTCTCGCTCCCGATCTTTTCGAGACACATGATTTATGGTAGTCAGGCCCTCCGTGATTGTATCATCCTCTCAAGTCTTGACCGACCTAGTGCCCCTCGGTACCCTTCCATATTTCTCTCGAACAACGCCCAAAGACTTCGATATGTGCATTGAACGCTACACCAAATTGGGATCTTGCATCGCATCATTCTTTGTAGTCGAAATTGCTACGAACTACCGTTTACTTGTATCGTTTTCTATATCGATTCCGACACTCTAAAAATCTACAAGCTAATACCGCGATTTTGCTCCCTGAAGAAATTATTATTTTAGAATACCAAACGCTATTGGCTCAAAACAATGCAGTCAGATATATTTCTTAATAAGATCGCGGCTCTAAAACATTAACCCAGTACCGAAGAACAGCCTATTCTCTGTTCTCAATCCTTATGGATGAGGATGGACTTATTCGTATTCGAAGAAGACTCCATCGAGCTTGCCTCCCAGAAGCGACAAGGAATCCCATCGTCTTACGCGTATCCGCTGTTAGTACTCATTATCCAGTGTCATCATCTTAGAACATTGCATGCCAGTTCTCATTAATGCTTGCGTCATTGCGACACGAATTCTGGATTTTCCGGACCCACGCCATCGTCCGATCCGTTCTTTATAAGTGCATACCATGCACGCGTGAACGCGTCGACGTGCTCGTCGAACTCATGAGCGACTGCGAGAGTCCACCGCTTGCGCATTTGTCCATATCGGCGTTGATTACGCAGGGTCCGATCGCTGTCCGATTCAAACGACTCCCAGTCGAGGGCATAAAACGTAAAAGGCCTATATCGCTTTATTCGTATGCCTCACGACCAAAGCTCTACATTTAGAGCTCGTTGGCGATTATACCTCTCCTACCTTTATAGCAGCATATCAACGATTTGTTTCTCGCCGAGGACTATCGACATCCATGTATTCCGATAACGGAATCAAGTTTCATGACGCCGATCGCGAATTGTCCAATGCATATGCAAAAGCAATTCGCAACCGACTCGCTACTGACGGAACTGCGTGACACTTCCCTCTGCATCGCCGCACTTTGGCGATGTGAGAGGCCGGCGTTAAAAGTATTGAGCATCATTTAAAACGATGCATCGACCTCCACACGCTAACTTTTGAAGAGATGTCTACGCTTTTCTATCGAGGCGTGCCTTAATTCGCGTTCGATCGCTCCTATTTCCGATAATCTCGACGATTATCACGCTTTGACCCCCGATCATTTTTTGATCGGAACCTCTTTTATCGCTCCCACCGAACCAAGCATGCTTGACTTAAATGAAAATAGACTTTCGCGCTGGAAAATGGTTCAACACATAACCGAAGGTTTTTGAAGGTCTTGGTCCAGTGATTACTTGCATACCCTTCAACAACCTTCTGGTTGCACCGAGTCATCCAGTGTTATCACGGCAATGACGATTAAACTTGCGTCGTAACTGTAAAACAGGTTCCGAGTACAAGCGATCAATTGTGAAACATTGTTTTCTATCCGTCACGATCAATACAGAAGAGTCCAAAGATTCCGTCTCGGCGGGCGGAGTTTTCGTTAAACGTGCCTGATGTTATTGATATCGCGAACATTAGGTTCTGATTATATTGCGTCACGATCTTTGTATTCTATATCAAATCATTTTCATTGTTATACCATTATTGTATCTTGCGTGCTTTGATGTAAATTACTTCGAATGCCTACATTCGAGGCGGGCGGTATGTTCCGGAATCATCATTATTTTAAATTTATTCTCGGGGATAGTAAGTAAACAGATCATAGACACCGAGCCGTCCCCGTCCAATCACGCCTGCGGCCGACATTTCGTTCAAAACGTGATATCTCGCTCCTGTTTCAATCACGCTATCTATCTCAATGGCATGCGAGCCCCCTTGAGCGACACTCGAAAAGTTGACTATCGCGCACACGTTTCGCGTGCGAAAGTTCAGTTCGCTTCCCGATTCCGATCAATACGGATCATTTATCGAAATTCGTGCTTAACGCATCTTATCCCGAATATTCGGAGCGAACCATATCGAAGTTTCGCGTATCAACGATGCAGTTTATCCCGTAACGTTACCGATCAACGCCGATTGCGAGGGCATTCAGTGCGCGAGAATCCCATGAGTTTTCGGCGAGATTCGCCGATCTCATTACTGCCCGCAATACAAATTCTTTCTAATGACTGCGAGAAAATATTTAAAGTCGTACCAAGCGCGAGTTACATGTGCACGCATCTAATCAAGCGAATCAATTTTCGGACCACGAGCATCGCTTATCGCCCGATTCGAACAAATCTTAATTCGACTCAAGAATAAAGCTTAAACTATTGTATTATCACTACGAGAGTTATCGTTATTACACGCTGCCTTGGTCAGCGAGCCTTCCATACAAGGTGACACCATCTTTTTTTTTTTTTTTTTTGGTAACAGAGGGGAAATGCCTGACGCATACCCCGGGCCTCGGGGGAGAGTCCGAGGTTATGTGGGGCTTGCACCCACTAAAACCCCTCCGAGTGTCCTTACCAGGCCATAGTTGAGAGGCTCCCAGGAACGCGTGCATACTTCTGGGAGTCCCTCTGGCCAGTCGGCATGGTGCTGACGTCTTTTCCCGCCTGGGGATTTTTATAACGTCGTCGAAAGACGACGACCCCGGGCAGTACAAAGGCACCGTCTGCCCGCGTTTGGGTGCAGGGTGGACACCACCCCCCGCGCCCGCCCCCTCGGTTGTTGTTGGGGGGCGGGAGTTGGGGACCCCGGTCCCCGCCGGGATCCCCAGCCCCCCAAGGGGCGCCAATCCCTAGAGTTTAGCGCCCCTCATGCCTTGGCGCCGCGAGAAACCCTCGCGGCGCACCCCACGCGCGCGGTGATGCAGGGCTCCCGGCCCGGGCGCGAATACGTCGCGGGGGATGATGAGCTACTACACCCCGCGCGCGCGGGGGTCAGTCTGTTCCCGGCGGGGCGACCCTAGGGTCGGCAATCCGCCGCCGCTTCACAGCGCCCCGCGTCCGAGACGCGGGGCCGTCGCTGATGGTGGTGGTGGCGGAGGTGGAGGGTTCATTGACTCCACCATCTCCGCGCACCACTCCAACGTCCTCCTCCTCCGTCCTCACCGCAATGGGGGAAGGAGGTCGCCGCCGTTCTCGCCCCGTGGGGCGGTCCCGGCGGCGGGTACGCGCGAGCGGTGACCCGGGGCGTGAGCGGCCCGGCTGGAGCCGGCGCCCACGTTGTCCCCCAACGCCACCAACCCGCGCATCTCCTCCCCCCTCGCCACCTCCGCTGCCCGGCGGCGGCGGCGGCGGGAGAGGGCCACGGCCTCCCGGTGCCCTCTCCCTTTGCCTCTCAGCCTCCTCCTTCTGCGACAATACAAGGTGACACCAGCATAATACCACAAACAAATACGTTAACGTATTTTTATTCAAAAATTTTTTTGCAACTACTAATTATATTGTATATACATTTTGTAATGCGGAGTTCTTAACATGTTGACCACATCACATAGTATTAAAAACATCCAGAGTAGTTAAACATTCCATGTCTTCATACACTGCATCCAAGGTCTCGATGTACACGCAGTCTCGCTCATGCAAATTCCACAGCCACTTTCGTTTTTCGCGTCTTTTGACATATACGAGAGAATCATCATCAAATACAGCCGCCGTGATCAGGCGTTTCGCCTCGCTGTACAGAACCATTCCGTCAAATCTTTGCAATCCATTGTGATAAGCACTCAACTAGGAAGCGCAAGACCTGTCGGATCTTGTAAAAAATTTCCATGGCATCGGGACTCGTAAAAATGTATTGTGTGAGAACAGTCCCCTATTTCAGCACCGCTACCTTCTTCACGATAAATTTCTTGTTAACGATGAATCCCTCCTTGCAGATCCACGAACATTGGCACGGGCATATTGTTGAGAAGACTGCGATCGATTGCGGCGTATTGTAGATTTTACATCGTGTCGGAAGTGCACTTAGGTGATTTTGCGCATAACGTTGGTCAATGGATTATATTGAACAACGTGATCGTATATGATGAGACAATATGCTATTGTATTTGCGGGCAAGTTCTCCTTACATTCAAAGTCTAATCGCACGTTCACGGTGCCACTCTTGACCGATTCGTTCTGTCGAAGACAATCGATGGTCACGAACGGGCCATTACGTAAAAAAATTGTAAAAGTGAGACTTAGCTCGAGATATTCGTATCCGTAGTAGCCCTTGCAGAAACGCGCGTAAATGTCGTACAAAATCTGTTTTTATCAAAATCCAGATTCAAGTCATCGTATAACATTCCGAATTCAGGTAGCATTTCGAATTGGTTAATTTGCAGTCGTCGAATCGACTTATATCCTCGGACATGACGTTTTTTCGACCTATTTGCATAGCGAAAATGACGCAGCACGGCTTCTCAAGCTGAGTAGCCTATGATGGCCCACGAATGCTTGGTTGTGCTCTGTAAGAGCGGAAACTCGTACAGATTCTACAAGCAAAAACTCAGATATCGTCTGCTCTCCAAAGCGCGCAGCATTGATAGCTTATTTATCTCATTTAATAACACGTGTGGCATTTGCCATTGTACTTTGAATAATTAGAGTATCGGCTCTGTCGTCGGATCTCTCGTCAGACAATTGTTGTCGTTGCGTGCTCGTATTAAAATCAACTCGTGACGAGTTGATCACCACGCGTTTGTAATCTTCGCAAAATCCCAGCAGTACGTAGAGTCGTACACAGAAATTAAAGTATCCGGCCGCAGTAGTCTGCGCATCTCAGCCGGCATTCCACAGAATCACGCTTCTGTCGGATGACACTGTTACATAGTTTTTGAGAGCGCTAGTTATATTTACGTTTCTATTACCAATCAATCTCAACACCGTTGAGTTCATATCGAATCTCATTAAATATGAACGCGACGCAATTACTTCCCAATGTCACGTTAGCGCCCTCGACCACTCTGTTCTTTGTCAGTTTTCCCTCAACGTAGAAAGCTTTCGTACGATCCTGTGTACAGATCCTGTTGCTGTATGGGTATTCTTATCTCGTCACTGCACGCGAACGTTGTACTGGCGAACAGGTTGTATGTGTGAGTCTCAATTTTGACGATGCGAACTTCGAAGATCGGTTCGACTTTAATGTTTACGATATCAGTCATCTCAAATGTTGCGCACCGCGAATCCCAAAGACTTTAAAAATTTAACGTTCAACACGCTGAGCTTCTTCTTCTTCCTGATGCAGCTGGATGAGCGAGTGTTATCGAGTTGTGTCACCGGCCTTGTAAAGAATGCGTTATCTCTCTGCGTGCGCTCGGTCCCGTTCAGCATGAGCATCTCACACTCGCGTTATCACTATCGCCGTATGTGAAATCTAACGGTAATCTCTTCTCCTCGAAAATCGAGTAATCATCCGTTCTGGTCGACAACAAGTATCATTAGATTCGTAATGCTCCATGCGATGATTGGCAGGTAAATGATCTGCGCAGGCCTCTCCGATATCTTATATCCTAGCGGCACGCTTGGCGAAAATTCGTGTATCGTGTACGCGCTTTTGCCGTTGCTTTTGCGCTTTACCGCCCGCGGTTACGTTACACTCTACGCGGATAATATTTACGTTTATTATATTAATCGATAAGTCCGATTCGTGTTATCTTCGTGTCAATATACGCTTCGATGAGAATTCCAGCAGCGATGCTGTTGGGCTTACCAAAGTTTATGCTGTATGCACATCTAATCTCGCATCTCATCGTTTTGTAGTTTGCGCTGAGGGTAATCGGGTACTCTCCATCCTTGCCATCGTCGTCATTATCGGTGTTATTGTTACTATTGTCACCACGCACTACGTCAACGGTTTCAAGCGCGTTGCGTGGACGCTTTCATAAAATCGCGCGTTTCAAAAATTCATTTATATCTCGCACTTCGTACGAACACTCGGGAATTATAATTTACGTGTCGTTTTTGGCGAAATAAAATTTGTTGTTCGATTTGTTCGATATCGTATGATAAGTCTCAAAAATCGCCAGACCGAGCTCGTAATCACCGTCACTCAAATCTATGGCGGGACAGTCGCGAGTACGGTGCTCTTCCCGCTCAACGTAAGCGTCAGCGACATGACGGAAAAAGCGTTCGACTAATACTGAGACTTTACAGCACCTCGTCAAGCTTTTTAAATTCACGCACGTCTACCGTTTGTAAAAACCGCAGACACATCTATCCGCAGAAGCTCTGATAGGACGTACGATTGTACTATATCGTCATAGCACCGTTCCCGAAATATCGCACCAGTTCCTGGGCGGTCGAAGATTACCGAAACTGTCAAAGTATATGACGCGGTTGTTCCTCTTCGCGTACGCTACCCAGTGAGTATCAGGTTCCGTCGCATCGTCCAGATTAACGATATCCCTTTCGTTTCGACGCGCGCCGCTTGTCGGTAACGTGTTACGCATGAAAATGCCTGTAAGGTATGGTATGCGCATACTTTACGTTTCGCGAGCTCGTTCAACTGCACATTGATAGACGACATTTTTATCGTTTCTTTGGCGTTTTTTGTTTCTTTGCAGCTACGCGCTGTCCGCGTTTGTACGGAGTGAGATACAGTCCGTGTCCATGTTTCATCGCGTGATCGTGATATTGCAATTCTTCGAGCTGACGTCGCGCGACTTTGCTATTGTTTAGCGCTTTCGCAACGCTCGCCGTTCCGTTAATCAAGGACCCGAGCGTGCCCAAAATTGGCAGAAACGGTAACGCACCGCCTCGTTTCGCCGTCGGAAGTATCTGCTTTTTCCTCGTCGTTTTCTTCTTCGGTTTTATGCTCATGCCTATCTTGGTCTTGTCTTTCATCGTTGAAACAGTGGCGGCTCTCTCGCTCGAAGCCGAATTTCTCACGACGACGCATCCTAACATTTTATCGCTAGTAACTTGTCCGTCGCGTGTCTGGGTGAGATTGTTGCTCTGAGAATAAGCAATATCGTGTTCTCGGCACGTCACGTCCAGCGAATTTATGCCCGCATCACCTCTGGCTAATCGCTTCATAAGCCGCATGCCCGGGCGGCAAAACTGGTATATTGCGCGCCTTTAAATAGTCGTTCGAAAGCGCGTAGCCTTTAGTGCGAGCATGAAATTCGTGCGGCAACCGCTGACAAACTGTGACACGAAATCGCGAATGATGGGAGGCAGCGCGGAGAAGCGCAAGCACGGCGAAATGCTGCCAAGTATAATATACTATACGCGCGATCATTTGCGGCCCGTCGAATGGCGGTAACGTTCTCATAAGCTTACTCGAAACTTTGAACGCCGTACATTTCGGAAACGTGTACGTCTACTCGAAATCGCTACAAAAGCCAAAGTGTCGATATCTCGAAGCTTTGTTGACTATCGATGAAATCGATTATTTTACATTCTCCAAACAATAGTGACGTCGTTCCACCGAGCGAGGCGCGCCCAAATTCTATTTTTATCTTCGATGCCGTGCTTGCGACAAGCAGAATGCGATGAGAGAATACATCTCGATGGACCTCCACGCGAACATCAACTGCTTCTATCTCTGTCAGACGTACGCGAGGATACCTAAACATCTGATACACGACAACGCGAACTTACTGATCCTGTTCAAACAGGATGATACCAACTTGAAACATATTTACAATGATCACGTAAATACCAACATGTCGTACGACGAATTTTGTTTGTGTCGCGATTATTGGCGAAAAATGTATAGATTTCTAGTGATAGACATGGACAGTGCGCTTAAAGAAAGGAGATATCGAAATGGATTAAATGAGTTCGCGATATAACATGACCAATCGTTGTCAATAATTCGCCATAGATGAACATGGCTGAAGTACGCGAAATGATGAAATCACGAAAGAGATTGAAAAGACGAGCGAGTCAATCCGCAAGAAACATCGCGCTCTGAAGACCAGTAGAAGGAGGACATGCCGTTGGACAGGCATTTTTAAGCCTATTATCAAACCGCTGCGACAGATTGTTGACAGCCCCGGCGTGCAAGCGATAAAGAGACAGTCGTGCGACGATGACGCAGTGTCTGCTCCCAAGCGTGAAAGGAAGTAGGAGGAGATGGAGGAGGAGAAGGAAGAGGAAGCGAGCGAGATATTCGAGCGTTCCGCGACCCCGCGTAAATCTGATGATCGCACGATCGTGTACAGCCGATAATCTCCACCCCGCGTACGACAATCGTACCGACGATAAAATTGGAAAACGTTTTCGAAACGACGGACGACTCGCTAGCAACAAAGGTTCAAAATCAGAATGTCGAGAGGCGTTGCAACCCGGCTTGGGCCCGCTGGATCAAAAGTACGTCGAGGCTGTCCTGAGGGAAGTGCGAGGTAAACAGAAGAGCGATATAGATTATGTGAACGTTGTTTATCTGCACAAGGATGGATTGATGTTTGACAATAAATGTTTCGACGTAGATGATGTGGACAACATAAATATCGACGACGTTCGATACGCCGATACACCCGATCCTTACGAGTTAATTTTCAAGAGAATTCCGATCTCCTCTACATGGAAGATAATATGAACAAGTACAAGAGCATGCTGCTGGCGACGAACGCTTACAAACACAAGCATCATTCGTAGGACCAATTATTGAAAAACAGAGGATACAAGTATAAATACGTAATCGCGCCGTTAATGTCGATCGCACCCAAGAAACAGAAGAAGAAAGGGAAATCTGGAAAGGGATTACCTCATAACATGTAATAACACTGAACGACATCGCGATCAACGTATACTAGAACGATCTCAATGAGCTGGCGGATCTACGATTGCTCGACGCTTCACACTGCGGGCAACAACGCTCACGACAACGAGATGCTATCGATCATCGAGGAACTTCGTAAAGCGGTCTTATTATAAATTAAATTGCGTATCGACGAAATGAGTCAGTCAAGTGACGTCAGCGAATAACAATACATTTCTTTCTTGCACCCTGTATATTATACATTGAATCATGAAATAGGGAAATGTGAGCGCCGAGAGACATCAGCTCGTTGAGAAATTACACGCTTCGGTGAGAAGAAATTTCCGCGAAAGCATGTCATAGGCCGGGGGGATGCAACGATCTGTGATAAGCTGATATCGTCAAGATGCGCCTGTACTCGAGCTTCAACAGAGGCCATCACTACATATTTACTGTCATCAATGTGTACGCGTGGGAGCTCAGAAGCAAGGGTGGAAGCGAGATGGCTGACGCTATCGCTGAGATAATTCGAGCGAGTGGAAGATATCCGAAAAATTTACAAACGGATATAAGGAAGGAGTTTTACAACATCAATGTGCAGAAAGTCTTGAAAAAACACGACGTTAATCAGTTTCACATATTCGACGTTGAAAACATCAGTGGTCGAGTGGTTCAATCATAAAACGACATGTGGAAGATGTTTACACTTAACGGCAAGTGGCTCGACGAGCTGCCGCGTCTCGTATTAGATTATAACGCGCGCAAGCATCGCACTATCGGCATGCGACCCGCCGACGTAACTCCTGCTATCGCCAAAAGACTCTTGGACACGGTGTACAGCGTGATAAAAATCTGGTCCGGCAAAATTCAAAGTGGACAATTCGGTACGCGTGAACAAGTACAAGATAGTGAGAAGGATTACACGCTAAATTGGACCACCGAGATGTTTATGATCGGTAAAGAGCAGCGTACTGATCTCGTAACCTATCTACTCGAGGACTATCGTGGAAAATCTATCGCTGGGGCATTCTACTAGCACGAGTTATATCGCGCTACTCATACGGACGTGTATCTCGTGGAGAAAGTACTGCGCAGAAAAAAAGAAAAGATGTACGTCAAGTAGCTGGAATTCGATGGATCGCACAATTCATGGATACATAAAAACAATGTCATTTGATACAATTTTGATTCATGTATTTTTTTTCTAAATATATATCAATATAAGTATATAAACATATATATATGTGTATATCTTTTATTACTCCCCATTCATCTTCATTTGGAGTATACAAAATACATAATTATTTGTAACAATTTATGTACGGAGCAGAATTCACACACACACACACACACACACACACACACACACACACACACACACACACACACACACACNACACACACACACACGCACGCACGCACGCACGCACGCACGCACGCACGCACGCACGCACGCACGCACACACGCACACACACACATACACACACACACACACACACACACAAATACACATAGTGATAAATACATAATTTTATTTTTAACAATATGTATAGGGATAGAATATGTACATACATGCGTACATAAAAATAATGGTAACATATAAATGCTAAAAATGTATGATACATAAAGTGTAGATTAAAATACTAATACTACGTATAAATGTAAAAACATACAATATGCATTATGAAAGTGCAATAATAATAATACATAATCAATGTAAAAAAAAGTGTAAATTATAATAGTAATACATAATAGCAATATATACTATATATACATATAATACATATATATTACAAAGGTATCCGTCAATGCCGCCATGGTAACGTCTCCGTCGAGTCTGATACGACAAATCGTTTGTCGTCATACAGATTCAGAGCGATTTCCGATTCGGATATCGTGTATACTTCGTGTAATTTAGATCGTATTCACGATTGACGGCGAGTCATTTCAATCTCATCTTTCAAACAACGCACCTAATCGTCGAATGTTATCGTTGGCGCTACGATATTACTCTTTACACCTTTCACTTTTTCAGTGTTCTTCTTGTTATCTACCCTCATGGCATACATCTTTGCTCTGAGTCCAACGAATTCGATCATTAATACACCATTGTTCTCGTCCTTCATTAAGCTGATTACTTTCTTATTCGCGAGAGGCATACCGTACACGTTGTGTTAAATCTAGCGATATCGCGTTCATAGTCTCGTAAGTATTTTATACGAGTATATGGTAAATGAGACTGTCCATGTTGATGTACATGATCTTGCACTTGTCGCGATACATCGGTGGCATGTACTCGTGGTGAAATTCGTACAAGTAGACTTTCGATATGTCGAGTACGCAAATCGGCTTGTCGAACTTCACCTCGAGTTTGCGCATTTCGACGGCGATTCTCCGCAAAGATGCTGCGGCTGTGGAAATTCGATTTCGCGATCATTGCTTCCGCGCCGTATCGTCCGTCCCATTTTGCTATTAATTTTACATCGATGTGATTGCGCACATTCTCCATAATCTTTCCGAATATCGCGTTGTTCATTAGTTTATACAAATTTTTTCGCGCGCGTTAGAATTTGTATATTAAATTTAATGTAATCGCAGAGCTCTGAAGATTGAGCGAATTGTAGCACCCGGTGAATCTTTGCTACGCGACCATGAGGAGTACATTGTTGCAGGTTGTAATAGTGAATGACATAACGCTGCTTATCGTACAACGTCGCTAGAAGTTTATCTTTGCGCTTGCCGGGCAGCTTATCGCGCGTTGGGCAGAAAGGTAGGTCAGTGTATCAGTCGCAGATGCTGCGGATACTCGAGATCGAGCTCAAGAATATAACCGGTGGATGAATCCGGAGCGATCGCGCTCACGGCAAAGTTCGCAGTGTCTTCGATTCATCGAAATTCGTGTATAGCAACGATTGACACATCGCCCATCCGTACAGATTATTCACGTCGTAGTACGAATCATACGAACGCATGTACTTGTTCTCAGCCTGCGCGTATCTGTCTGAACATTGACTGATATATACCACCGCGTATATCACGCTCGATGAACATGACCATATCAAAATCGGTGAGCAACTCAAATCTTACGCGCATATGTTTTAGCATGGCATCCCACGTGAAACTTGTGTATAATGCGCGGGATCGAGACCGTAACTCGCAACGCAACTATTGCGGAAATTTTCGAAAATGTTGGCTAATAACAAGACATCGGTTTTCAAGTATAAATCACTGTACTCACTGTAAATCGTCGAGCGTTCGGACGGAGAATCGCTGCCATACAGCGTGAGCATAATCGCTTTCGGATACTGTATCACCCGTCAATGAATAGAAAAATGATTCGCTCGGTGATAAGCTCGTGTCCTGCAATTTTTCGATGCAGTCAATGTACTCGTACGGAAAGATACCTTTTCGTGTGAGTAATTCAAATTCTTCTGATAATGTTGAAAATTCGGAACGTATAATTTTTTATTTATTTTTGTCGAGACGCCATTATCGAGGCATTAGAAATTTGCATTTAGAAATTTGAAAGAATTAATAAAACGTAATTTTACGCAATTTTTCCGAAAATTTTTTTTATTTTTGTCTTTGGTGGTATCGACATGTTTAGTGAACGATACGTATTTTTCTTTCATTTTCGGTACATCTACATGTTCATACACAACAGTAATTTCTTTAATTATGAAATGCGCGTCGTAGCCCAATAAATTGTGAAATAAGACCAGAATATAAAACGAATTTTTATAATTTAAGTTACTATCTACTGGTTAAGTGACAATGATCGCGGACCTGTGTCGTCCGGCGCGAATGGTTTCTCGCAGATGTAACATCGCGATACGGTACGCCTCCCATTGCTGTTTAGACAGCATTTCTATGGGCATGTTGGCGGAGATTTTTCACGCAATGCGCTAAGTTTCGAGTTGTCGCTCCAACCATGCTACATAGTCTTCATCGGAAGTGATACGACGATAATGTATCGTCATACGCACATCGTAGTAGTATAGTATGCTAAATGCTTCATGTCGCTGATACGCGTATGACGACGCGTCTTCCTTGTAGGCTCCGACTTGCGTAGGACACACAGGCGTAAATGATAAACGGCACTCGTTCCCGCATTCGTTGATTTTCTGACAGTCCACTTCGTGCGACTGCAATTTTTCACTCGAACTGAAGTAATAGAGGCACCTGTAAATAGAGAAATCATTTTTTCGCTATTTTTTTTACATATTGTTTTTTAATCGGTTTTTCTTATTATACTTACCGGTCGCAGAAATATTTCTTGGTCTTTTTCCCAATCTGTGATTTTACGAGACGTGACAGGTTCTTGATCCATGTAAAATGGCCGACGCCTTCGTTGCATGGATCGTGTAGATAGAAGAGATTGATGTGTTTCTCCTTGTTATCGCTTGTGAGTCGTAGAGGAAGGACCTGCTTATTTTCGATGCCTTACATTGATCGACATCGCGTTCAAATGTTCGAATTTTTTAAATGTCTTTTAAAGTCATCGAAAATGTGATACCCATGAGATTTAATACTGTCATGTAACGCGGGTATGATGATTTCTGATTCACACATTCTTCAGTCGGGTACAGAGCGGCTACCACCGAAGCATGCATTGTCCATCGTATACACACTAATTACCGCTTTCTTAAGTATAATTTCCCGCGGCACTTCGATGTGACATCCCGCGCGCATGAGATTGTGCTTATTCACATTCACTACCAACTTGAGAATTTGCGACAATGCCCGTTGTCGTGTTTCTGAATTCTTCGAGCGATGCTAGGATAGGCTCGATGACGTACCACGCTCGTACCACTCGCGCGTATCAGTATCCAATTGTAACTTTGCACCCACGAGTTGCGCCACCGCGAATTATCTGTGTCCAACAGAGGTGCGGACGCTTGGCACGACAAAATTCTTCAAACACTCGTCGCATCGCTGCAGTCACGCGAAACACTCCACCAAAGTAGCGACCTGGTCGCACTGCTCCAACAGTTCGCGTTCCATTCGCTCATGGTTTTCCATGTTTTTCTACAGTCTTTAGATCACACACTCTTATATGGAACACTTGCACGTAACTCGTTCACACACATTGCAACACAGCTTTACATCTAGAATATCATAGTATTTTATCACCTTGATATTATGTTCGTTTACTAAGGTGCACTCTTCACAAGGATGGCATATCTGATTATACATATACTTATCGCACAGGTCACGACACTTTTGTAGCAAGTCTCTTCGTAGTATGGCATTAATTTGTCCGTTATCATCACTTCGATGCACTTCTCACCACCCGCGGGAATCTTAATATGCCTGCAGCTATATTGATTCTTCTTTTTACTTTTCATTGAGTGATAACAGTTCCTTTATTAAAGCTTTGTACCAAAATCTCTCTTCGAAATCAATGTGCACCGTTTCATCTCTTAACTGTCCGAACCAATGTTCCTTTTTATCATCCTTATCGTCATTGATGACTCGCTGTTTCACATCACGTGTACCTATTTCTCGATCGCATAGGAACTGCACCGGCGATATTCGCACATTTTTGTCTTTCCTCCGCGAATCACAGTCTTGAGGCACACTTTTCGCGTTCATTTTCGTTCGCAATACCATTCACAATAGCTTTTTTTCAATGTGTGCAGAGTGTGCTGCACGGGAATACAATGTACAAAAGCAATTCGTGCACGATCTGCCGTTTAGCCTACCGAAAGAATCGATCTCATGCTTTTTGACGAGATACATTCCTCCATCGTCAATGTCAGCCATACGAATTATGCATGATGTGCATACGGTTAAAGAGGGTTTCTACTTTGGCCAGGAAAATGGATAATTTTTTGGAATTTATCTTATTAAAGAAAAGGAAAATTATCTTATTAAAGATAAAATTTAAAAATTTGGAATACATTTAAATTTATCTTAATTAAACATAAAAAAAAATTATTACAACAATTTAAGTAATAGACAAGCTGGGCGGGCCGGATGGGCGGAGTGTGCGGCGGAAACAAGATGACAGTTGATGGAAGTTATTAGTCTTAAAAATCTGAAAAAAAAACAAAAATTTTTTTATAATCTATAGAGGTTTGTGCTTCATATAGACTAAAATAAAAAATTTATAAAAATTTTTGAGTTAGTTGTAATCATTTAAACAAAACATTTTTTTTTACAAAAAATTATTGCAATTATTTATTCATAAAAAAAAGTTTTATATTTTTTCTTTATTCTAGTCTATTTTAGAGAGGCGGTATTTCCGAACATTTTAAGACCAAAATCATATTGATCGCATGATTTGGGACTTGTACAGAACTTCCACTAAAAAAACCAACTTAAAAAATATCGTTTCGAGAAAAACGTGTTTAAAGTTTAAATACTTACAGCTAGTCGGCGATCCCAGGATCGTATAGTTCCTTTTCCATATACTCCCTCTTCCTCTTTACAGCTCGTTTTTTGTTGCTATCTTCAATCGACGGGCAAATCGGGCTTCTTTCGAAGCTTGTAGAGCACGTTCGTCAGCGTTTCGTATCCGTTTATTGTTTCATCTAATAGCCATTATTGACGCGTTCATCCCAATTTCAATTCCCATGGCTCCCATTATTCGAACCACAGAATTAAAACCTTCATTAAAAATACATGCTGCCAAAAATGATGAAATTTCTTCCTGTGCAAAATATGTGTTTCAGTGCAAAACTCCAAATCGAAGAGTTGAGACACTCGTTGTTGTTTTGAGTGTGGCCATCTAAACATCGTTTCAATAAATCATCCGACGATAAGTCATAAATAGATCGAATGACTTCTTGGATCTGTGACGTAAGTGGAGCTGGATGTTTATATTCTGACAAAATGTTATTAGCTTCGACTTGTTTCCATTTACACCATGATGATTCACCGAGCGGACACTTATCGTGTTGTGAATTCTCATTCGTCGAGCACTTATGATAAAAAGTAGCTCATATTGCATCTTTCATAGCATCGACAGAATCAGAATTACGGATTATTGCCAAATAGTAGTATATCGACAAGTCATTTATTAAGGCATCGGTTTTCTAGGATCCTTACCATCAAGTCCTTTATTTTTTTTCTTGGCGGTTCTCCTCGGGAGAACCTATACGTTTTTTTACATGTCCAACATTCTTTTTTTGTAATTGGAAGTTTATCTCCACACGGCTTACTGTCTAAGAGCGCCTTGAATGTTTTTTTTTGTCACCATCACCAATTGACTTCATGAAATGTCTCGTAAATATTTCGACCACACCATCCATTTCCATTTTGGCGGCGCTCTTAGTGTGATTGCTTATGCAATGTTCTTCATGTTCTTCATACCACGCTTCGAATTCCTCATCGCCTTTCTTTTGCCAATAGTTGCAAGCCTGACTTGCAAAACGTAGACTTGATGATCAAATCCACAACTTTATTTGAATACTTTCCAATTAACGTAACAACTTCAAACAATGACGAATAGCCTCTTTTAATTCATGTGATATTTTCAAGGCATGCATAATATACATTGGTCGCTAGTTCTTGACCTAAGTCAAACCACAAAAAGTATTGATGCCTTGTAATTCAACTCTAATGAGAGGCATTGCAAAAACTAATCGTCGATTTATTGTTTATTTTGGAACAAGAATCAATTTCAGTTGAGTCACAATCGCAATCAACAACTTTAAATTCCAAACCTTGTTCTTCTCTCACATAAAAATTTACATCACATTTTTTACACTTCAATAAAGTTTTTCAGTAAATTATTAAATGCTAAAAAGAGATTATGTTGAGAAATAAAAAATGAATCGATCAAAAAAAATGTTTTACTATGTTTTTCTAAAAACTTATTGATTTGCCCTAGTATCTCCGCTGATAACAAGACGATGAATGATGACGTTTTTCACAATCTCACGCGAACATCCAATATACCGCCAGCACATTTCATTAGTAAGACTGATATTATTGCGACAAATTTCGAAATTTCGATCGAGCATAATTATGCGAGGAATAATCATGCGATGAAAAGCATTGAAGAAAGCGTAATTTTATCGTAAGCGAAATCTTATCGTAAGCATGCACTTACTGGTAAAACATTTGTTTCGGAAAGTTGTGAGTAGTATAACAAGGGGAATTCTAAGCCATGAGTCTAGAAGGAAGCGCGGGGCGCGGAGAGGAAGGCGCGAAGGGCACTCGTTGGCGCGGAAAAAGGGAGAGAGAAAGCGCGAGAAGTCTCCAGCGTTATCGGTGTTTACCGATATCAAT
This sequence comes from Acromyrmex charruanus, assembly GCA_017607545.1. Taxonomy (NCBI): domain Eukaryota; kingdom Metazoa; phylum Arthropoda; class Insecta; order Hymenoptera; family Formicidae; genus Acromyrmex; species Acromyrmex charruanus. Next base: position 219,293 of record JAANIC010002712.1, read on the forward strand.
AATACATGTCGCCTGGTTGTGATGTTACGTATCATTGGGGACCGTCACCGCCACCCCATACCCCCCCGCCGTCGCAGCTGCAGCCGCGGACCCCGCGTTCACCCCAAAATTCGTCGCGGTACTAGATGCGGGCAAGATATTTTGTCTAAGATCGGTGACACATCATCGATGTGTCGGCTATTAAACAAAGCGCCATCAATGAGGAGTAGATGATGAAATCATAGTGTGTTCTCACAGTTCTTTCTTTCAAGGTCAGAAGCGTCGATAACGATATTTTTCTGGGAAGAATCGCAAGATCAATGACACGTCGCGACGCGTTAATAGAAGCGCCGATAACGGTATTTTTTCTAAGAAGAAATCGGTGACACGTCATCAATGCTGCGACCCAATAGGGAGAGTAAACAAAGGGGCAAAAAAGTCAAATGGAATATATAATGGGTCATCAGCGCGCGGCACCTTAGTTAGCGCTTTGTAAGATTACCGAATCGATCGCAATAAGTGTAATGCGAAAAGTATGGCTGACTATCATGCGGACGTTGAAGACATAGACGTTGAGAACATGGACGACGTAGAGTTCAAGAATGTCGGAAATATTTAGAACATGGACAATGTACAATAGAATTCGAGAATATCGGAAACGTTGAGGACAGAGTCGACGTAGCCGAGTATATTAGAACGTGGATAAGGAACAGTTCGCGAACTCTATATTAGAGTTCGAAGTGCTTAATGAAATGGAAGTAGACTTTGAGGATATAATGGATCAAGAGTCGTCCGATGAAGGAGTAATATCCGACGATACTGGATGTGCTAGTGATATAAGCGAGTATAAAATGGATCGCGTAGAAAAATTCGTGTCGTCTCCAGAAATCCGTACGTTGAACGCTCGTACTGTGCGACAGTTATTATAGGGAGATGCTTTAAGGAGGATTTCTACCTTGTTGGATCAAAAGAATCGATTTTTTTTTTACATATTTTTAAAGATTGTTCAAAAATACGACTTTCAAAAATATGTGGTAAAAATTTCAAATCAAAATTCGAAAAATTGATCGAGTTACAGCCTATTGAAAAGTCTGCTCGGCCTAATGCCCAACCTTCGCGGTCCGAACGAGTCGGTCAGGCGGGCGTATATGCACGCCGTCCTGTCCGGGGCCCTTTACGGAGCCCCGGTATGGAGTGGGAAGGCTCTGGCCAGCCGCCGCATCAAAGAAAGGTTGCACAGCGTGCAACGGCGGCTGGCCCTTCGGATATGTAGAGCCTACAGGACGGTGTCATATGCGGCTGCCATGGTCCTCGCGGGAATCCCCCCTGCCGAGTATGTGGCTGACGCCCTGGCGGAGACCTTCGCCAGGATGAAGGCCATTCGGCTACGGGGGGGGATCGTAACCCCGATGACCGTAGAACGACTAAGGGGGAACGCCCGTCGGCGGGTCTTCGAAGAGTGGCGCGCCACTCTCGAAAACGACCCGCCGACAACGGGCGTCCGGACCGTGGAGGCCATCCTCCCCTGCCTCGAGCAGTGGGTAGCCAGGGGATGGGGCGGACTGTCGTTCCACGCGACGCAGGTGCTCACCGGACACGGATGTTTCGGGGAGTACCTGTGTCGCATAGGCAGGGAACCGACTGCGAGTTGTCACCACTGCGACGGGGACCGGGACACCGCGCAGCATACGCTGGAGACCTGCCCGGCTTGGGCGGGCGAGCGCGGTGTTCTGGTCCAGGAGATTGGGGAGGACCTCTCCCTGCCGGCTGTCGTCAAGAAGATGGTCGGCAGGGAGAGCGCTTGGAGGGCCTTCTCCTCCTTCTGTGATCGGGTGATGTCGCAGAAGGAGGAGGCTGAGAGGCAAAGGGAGAGGGCACCGGGAGGCCGTGGCCCTCTCCCGCCGCCGCCGCCGGGCGGCGGAGGTGGCGAGGGGGGAGGAGATGCGAGGGATGGTGGCGTTGGGGGACGACGTGGGCGCCGGCTCCAGCCGGGCCGCTCACGCCCCGGGTCACCGATCGCACGTACCCGCCGCCGGGACCGCCCCACTGGGCGAGAACGGCGGCGACCTCCTTCCCCCATTGCGGAGAGGACGGAGGAGGAGGAAATTGGAGTGGCGCGCGGGGGTGGTAGGGTCAGTGCACCCTCCACCTCCGCCGCCACCACCATCAGCGACGGCCCCGGGTCTCGGACACGGGGCGCTGTGAAGCGGCGGCGGTTAGCCGACCCTAGGGTCGAACCGCCGCCGGAAACAGGCTGACCCTACGCGCGCGCGGGGTGCAGCGGCTCATCATCTCCCGGCCGCGACGTATTCGCGCCCGGGCCGGTAGCCCTGCATCGCCGCGCGCGTGGGGTGCGCCGTGAGGACCTCTCGCGGCGCCAAGGCACGAGGGGCGCCAAACTCTAGAGATTGGAGCCCCTTGGGGGGCTGGGGATCCCGGCGGGGGCCGAGGTTCCCAACTCCCGCCCCCCAACAACAACCAAGGGGGCAGGCGCAGGGGGTGGTGTCCCCCCTGCGCCAGAAAATGGGCAGTCAGTGCCTTTGCACCGCCCGGGGTCGTCGTCTTTCGACGTTCAAAATCCCTGGGCGGGAATAAGATATCGGCACCAAGCCGATTGGCCAGAGGGGCTCCCAGAAGTATGCTGCACGCGTTCCTGGGAGTCCCTCAATTATGGCATGGTAAAGACACCCGGAGGGGTTTTAGTGGGTGCAAGCCCCACATAACCCCGGGCTCTCCCTCGAGACCTGGGGTATGCGTCAGGCATTTCCCCTCCGATATCAAAAAAAAAAAAAAAGCCTATTGAAAAGTCAGGCAGTCTTTCGGAGCGCTAGGGCGGAGCGCGTTGTCCTCTTTTGTTTGGATCTTTGCAGCTGCTCTATTATTCTTTTGTCATATTTCTACGTGGCCACTGTTAGGGCGTTAGCCAGATCATTTTCTCCATTTTTATTTTAGTATACTTCAAAACGCTGAAGGAAGGATGTTCTTCAAGTTTTCGATTATTTATAATTATTTTTTTGGTTTTGCATCATGTTCGTTAATACGAAAGTAAGTAAAGCAAGTAATGTGCGGACGTAAATCCAAGAAAAGAAAATTTATGGAAATCGAGATACAAATGAAAGATGTGTCGTTCGCTACTACTTCCGCAAAAAACTAAAGAATAAAGACGATTTTGAAATCACAATCGATGCCATGTATAGATACCGAATTATACACTTCCTGTTTTTAATAATATACTTAATCCAACGATTCTCCAACTTTTTCAAGCAATCCGAATAATATGATTTGTCCAACCCTTTCATATAAGCCTCGGCGATGAGTTGCTCTCTGATGGTGAATCTCTTTCCTCCGTTTCTTCAGATTTGGAAACAGGAAATAGTCGCAGGGGGCTAAATCTGGCGAATATGCTGGATGAGGAACCAATTCGTAGCGGAATTCGTTGAATTTGGCCATTGGTGCCGAGCACGTGTAAACCCGTGCATTGTCTTGATGGAAGAGCACTTTCTTCTTCGCCAAATCGGGACGTTTTTTCTTTAAAATGTTGAAACGGTCCAATAAGGCTACGTAGTAATTGCTATTGATCGTTTGCTTCGACGGAAGGTAATCGATATGAATTATACCGCATGCATCTCAAAAAACTGTGGCCATCACCTTTCCGGCCAATTTCACGGTCTTAGCCTTCTTCGGAGCTGGTTCACTCGGTGAAGTCCATTTTGACTGTTCCTTCGTCTTGGGTGTGAAGTAATGGATCCATGTTTCGTCAACAGTAATGAATCGACGCCGAAATTCATCTGGATTACATTGAAACATCTCCAAACATTGTTATGAAATCGTCACATGGTCGCGCTTATGGTCCACAGTTAGCAAACGCGGCACCTATCTTGCCGATAGCATTTTTATACCCAATTATTCGTGCAAAATTGAAATCACTGCACCATGTGATATACCTATGGCCTCAACAAACTCGCGCACTTACACTCGTCGATCAGCCAAAACAATATCATGGACTTTATCGATGATTTCTGGCGTAGCAACCTCAATTGGACGTCTCGAACGAGGTGCATCACATGTGTATGTATGACCACGTTTAAATTCATTCATCCAATTGTATACAGTCGCAAACGCTGGTGCAGATGTGCTATGAACATTATCCAACTCGGCTTTGATTTCTTTCGGCGTTAAACCTTTCATATGTAGATGTTTGATCACTGCGCGAAACTCATTTTTTTCCATTTTGAAAAAAATACAAAGATTGTTCGCTTTAATCGTTTACAGAAATGAAACCACGCGATGAATTCTGCTCAAAATTTGACAGTAATCAGCTGAAAAATGCTATTTATCAAAAAGTAATGTGATATGACACTGCGAGTGCCCTCTGACAGATTTTCTAAGAACGTATTGATTTGCCCTCGTAAGCAACACACCTGTAAAGGTCGCTCACAAGCATACACTACCATTCAATTACGAGTAAACGATTTTAGAATCAAGCTTCCTTTTTTAATTGTTGATACAACAATGCAGAGCAATTGCCTATGTACAAAATAGATTAGGCATTTTTAGACCTTCCAGATAAATTGCAGTTGGCCGATCCAACTTGTCATATTCCAAAGGATGTAGACATGCTTTTAGGAGCCTCTATATTTTGGAACCTCATATGCGACAGACAAATTAAGAGAACAAACAAATCTGTCGTCTTCCAAAAGACACAATTAGGTTGGATCGTAGCTGGCCTCATCGGAGTTATTAAAACGTACGTTAAAGGAAAATCTTATTGTAATACAGCCACAACATTACATAAGCAACTCGAAAAATTTTGAAATCTTGAAGAAATGATACAGTAAGCCCCTCACTCTCAAGAAGAACAATCATGCGAGGAGCACTTCTTAGCAACATACTCCAGAAATCCCGAAGGTCGCTTCACAGTCAATTACCGCTGAAAGACAATATTTGGCAGCTCTTATAATGCAGCGGTAAAGCGTTTAAAATCCTTAGAACTAAGGCTAAGTAAAGTGCTAGAATTAAAGCAAGCCTATCACGAATTCATGAAAGAATATTTACAACTAAATCACCCAGGAAATACCACCTAAATTATCTTACTGCCTTCCGCATCATGAGATGATAAAGGAAGACAGCGATACCACCAAAATAAGAATAGTATTTGATGCGTTCTGCAGAACTATCTCTGGAGTATCTTTAAATAATTGCCTCATGGTCGGGCCATACATGGTCGAAGCCTATGTACAATACCTACCATACAGGATGATCTACTACTGTGGGCAAAAAGTATCGATAATTTGTTTGTTTTTCAAAAATTCTTTATTTATTCATCCAAATTCGTATCATCCCCCTCAAAGTAGTCCCCCCCGGTTGCAATGCAACTGTGCCAACGCTTTTTCCAATTTTCGAAACATGCCGCATAGTCGTCTGTAGGTATGGCCCGCAGCTCACTCGTCGTTTTTTCTTTTATCTCTTCAATCGTCTCGAAACGGTGTCCACGGAGTGGCCTTTTGAGTTTTGAGAACAGCCAGAAGTCACATGGTGCTAAGTCAGGCGAATACGGTGGTTGTGGAATGATATGAGTTAAGTTTTTGGCGAAATGGTCACGAACTACGAGTGATGTGTGCGACGGAGACCCAAATGGTCGCTCAAAATGGTTTTGACTGATCCTTCCGATATGCCAACAAGATCAGTAAGGTCTCGGACAGTCAATCGACGATTTGCGAGCACCAAATCTCGGATTTTTTGGACGTGAATCACATCAGTTGATGTGGATGGTCGTCCGGCACGTGGCTCGTCTTGAACGCTCTCTCGGCACTCTTTAAACATTCTGTGCCATGCAAAAACTCTTGCTTGTGACAAAGCGCCATCACCGTACGCCTTCTGACACATTCTCAACGTTTCGGCTGCAGAAATTCCATTCCGGACACAAAATTTTATCGCACTTCGTTGTTCCATAATTTCAGACATTTCAAAAAACGACAAATCACTTTTTACGTGCTTACAAACAGACGCTTATCTCAAACACTAATGACTATTTTGACGTGTACCTTGGCGCAGCTGTCACTGACAGAATTGCCAACTTCAAAATAAATTCGGTTGTCCCTATCGGAAACCCCGAAGGAAATTTAAATTTGAAATTATCGATACTTTTTGCCCACAGTAGTATTTCATAATCACAAGATTGTGGCATAAATACGCATTAATGTTGCTAAAATGTACCGCCAAGTTAACGTTATTGGAGAACATACACATCTGCAACAAATCCTCTGGAGATGGAATGAAAATAAACCTGTTCGCACATTTCAGCTCACTACTGTCACATATGATATGACTAGTTCCTAGCTATTAGATGTCTACAAGAAATTGCATTGCAAAACTTAAAGGAATACCCTGGCTAAGTAAAGTAATCTTAAATGACTACTATGTGGATGATTTACTAACCGGAGCTAGCACTATCGAGGCGCTTAGAGAATTAAAACAGAATTATTGAGAACGGCAGATATCGAACTTCAGAAATAGAAATGCAACGTTCTAGACTTTAACGATCATCACAGTTCTACCATAAATATTGGTGAGACCACAAAGGTTTTAGGTTTACTTTAGAACACCGCTGACGACACATTCCAGTATAAGCTGCAGCTAACAAAGGAAGATAAGAAAATAACCAAACATATTAGCCCAAGTTGCACAAATACGAGTATATGACTCTCTTGGATGGTTAGGATTAATTGTAGTTAAAGCGAAAATAATCCAACATCTATGACAAGAAAAGGGTAGTTGTGATGAGTTCCTAGAGAGATACGTGAAATGTGAACCCAATGGAAGTCACAAATTCATAGTATTTAATCAATTACCATATCAAATAAGATATTAGGTAATAATCCGATCCAAGTGGAATTACATGGCTTCTGTGACGCATCGGAGGCAGCATACGGCGCTTGCATGTATCTTCGCACCATCTCTCCTAATCACTCATACACTGTAAGCCTTTTATGTGCCAAATCACGAGTAGCTCCATTAAAGAAGTTATCGCTGCTCAAAGTTGTGTGGACTCGAGTTGTGTGGAGCAGTCCTGCTAGCGCACCTAATTGATAAGGCCTTGCAAGCATTGAATATCACTCTAAGCAGAATTTATTCGTCAAAACGATTCTATAATAACTCTATCATGGATAGGCAATGAGCTTAATAAATGGAACACATTTGCCAATAGAGTTGCCGAAAATACATCGTGTCACCCATAGAGCAGCTTGATTCCATGTAAAATTCGAAAACAATTCTGCCGATCCGTTATCAAGAGGGATTAATCCTAATAAATTGCAAACAAAGAAAATTTGGTCGGATGGTCCTGATTTTGCAGCATGACTCAATGCGTCCATATGACAAAGGGGACAAGGAAATTCACATTCCAGAAGAACATGACATTAAAACAAACTCTTACATATACAACTACACTTAAATCGGATATCGTTGAAAAATATTTATTGTTTACCAGACTAAAGCGTGTTATAGTTTATTGTTTTCGATTCAAGAATAACGCATTAAATCCCACAAAGCATACTAGCGTACTATTCATGTCTATAACCATTGATGAAATACAGCAGGCAACATTAGCAATTATCAAAAACTATCAAGCGAATGAATTTTCGCAAGAACTACATGATTTACATAAAAATGGAAGAATATATTCAAAAAGCAAATTGTTGTCGTTGCATCCATTGATCTCAATAGTATCATTCGTGTGGGGGGAAGGTTTCGTCATGTATCACTGAACTACGATCAAAAATATCCTATGGTATTGCCCCAAAAGCATCATCTCTGAGTTAATAATAAGAGACGTACACATTACAAAAATTTGCACACAGGTCCTCAGGCGGTGCTATCAATTTTGAATAACAATTTTTTACCAATTTTTTACCAGCGAGAAAAGGCGAAGTGCGTCGGGTATTGACAAAGTGTATCGTATGCTTTCGTATGAAACCGACTAATATAACTCAACTAATGGGAGATAGACCAACAATTCGAGTAACGCAAGCTAGGGCATTCTTCAATACAGGTATCGATTATGCTGGTTCCTTCACTATTAAAATATCGTGCAATAAAACCATATTTAGCTATCTTTATATGTCTAGCGACAAAAGCTGTCCACTTTGAAATAGTATCCGATTTAACCACTACGGCTTTTCTCAATGCGCTAAAACGATTCGCGGAGAGGAAAATGTGCCACATTATATTCGGACAATGGCATCACCTTTGTGGGAACTAATAATCAATTAGCTGAATTAAAAGAATGCCTCCTTAAGGAGACTACGCAGCAATAAATACGCGACTACTTAGCTGAACAATTCATAGATTGAAGTTCTTTCCATCTTACTCACCGCACGTAGGAAGGCTCTAGGAAGCCGTTGTGAAATCAACTAAGGCGCATATAAGAAAAATCGTCGGCACAAGCATATTACATTTTGAGGAATTATACACAATCTTAACACAGATAGAAACGTGCTTAAAGCCCATCACATCCTTCAAAGCCCATCACATCCTTGTCCAGCAGTCCGATTGATCTTTAACGTTGACTGCAGGTCACTTCCTTATTGGTAAAGCAATTAATACGATATCAAAACTCGATTTTACTAACGTATTTCTGAATCGCTTAACGAGATATCAATTACTTACATAAATGAGACAGCACTTCTGGAAGTGATGGTCACAGGAGTATATGTCACAATTACAACAGCGCCCTAAATGGAAAGCTCGTAGTAACTTAAAACTTGGAAAGGGCACTCTAGTGCTTGTAAAAGAAGATGTTACTCCGCTGTTGGCGTGGCCATTAGGCCGTATCACTGAGGTTCATCTAGGATCGGACGGAGTTCTTCGTCTAGTGACCATACTCACTAACAGGGATTAATTAAACGAACTCTGCCTAAAATTTGTATTTTGCCATTAGAAGAGAACGCGTCTGTGTAATTGTTCGTGCGTTAGCAATGATTCATATCCATTGCGCTAACAAGTCTGTTACTTATCTTTAAGTTTTACATCTCCCATATTTACACATATATAGCGCTTAAGCTCACGTTTAGTTTCTGTTTCATAGTTACATACGGGCTACTAAAAGTACATCTCGTTTATGATTTATTTTCTATAAAGATGGCCTTTCCAAGAGGGGAAAATTGTTAGCGCGCTCCTCTCGCCGTTTATGTTTCCCGCTGCATCTATGATAGCGCTAGTTGTTATGGCCACCATGAATGAGTGCAATAGCGTTTCTGTTTTTGCGTTAGCTTTAAATTGTTGGTAGACATGGAAAGTGCGGTACAGATACACTTTTAAGTAATAATAAAGGCGTTGTACGAAGAAACAAGTTGAACGAATTCTTTAGCCCATTTTCTCCTCTCTCTACGGCAATATACAAATTCATGCTCTAACACATGTGAATGTGCACATGGACAAAGAATGGTTAGATGTTGCTCACATGTTGCAGCAATTATGTATTATTTGACACACGCAAAATATTTATCTTAAATAGTAAGGCCAGCAGAAATGTTGGGAAAACTTTTTAATGTTGAAAATGTTGAGCCTGTCATAAATGAAGACAGTAATGAAGATTAATATATTTGATAATCCTTTCAAAAGTTCTTAAAAGTTCTTAAAAGTGTATATTATTTCGTATAAAATAATAATTATAAAGAAATAAATTCTGCACATCGTGTATTTATAATTATTTCTTTAATTTCTTAAAAATAGTATTTTTATTTATATATAAGTATTATTGTTAGTGAGAGGACTGTGATGTCCCCGTTGCGCTATGTGAAGCGCTATTTTCTCTTTGTCCGAGATCTGTGTCTCCTGCCTTGTGGCTTGTTGGCGATCTGTGTCGCTTGTCCTGTGGCCACGTCCGATGTGATTCGGCTTCGAGTAATGAATGAGTTTACTTTTTATGAGAAATTACTTTAATGTATCTTAGATTACAACTCGTATAATATCGAAAAATCGACTTGCGCATCGGTCACGTACGTGAACACGAGAGAATGGTTGTACACATCACTTCCTGAAGAAGGACTGCTGGAAGGTGATCACGCAGGCAGCATAGTCACGCGCATGCCCTCCCCTTCGGTGGGTCCCATCAGCTACGCGACACGTCGTCATCACGCCGCGATCACGCAGCGCAGACAACGGGCTGGTAACAAGCCACGCACACACGCTATGACAAGCGCTAACAATTATTATATAATATATAAGTATAATTTTATAAAGTAATATAGAAAATATAAAATTAATTTCGTAATATTATAAATATGAAACGAATTTTGAATTAAATAGTTTTGTAGATCAAAAACCTGAAATCTCTTGACATCATATTAGAGTAAAATAAGTTTATCATGTTTATGTAACAAAGTTAGAAATTTGTCTTTATTTTAAAAAAAATGGAATAAATGCTAAAATTAGTTAAATTTATTTTTCTGAAGAAGGAAAAATAGAATTCTCATTGTTTAATGAGACTTAACCTACGCAAACTCTATAATATTGAAGTTTTAAACTATTGTCTACAGAATTGGGATTGATGATAAGTACAATTATATTTAAAAACAATTTAAAATATGTCAACTAATATAATTTAGATCGGAAAATGATGAAAAAACGGTTTTAATTTTTTTTCGGTATGTTCCACCAAATCTAAAAATCTGAAAAAATACTGGATATAATTTATGATAAGATTTAGCTGCTAAATTATTTTAAAAGTGGTTAAACATTCAGATCATATAAAAAATGTGATTTAAAAAATTCTTGAATTTTTTAAAAACAGAACTTTGAGCCAAGAATGACAAAAAAATTCTTACTCTAATCTTCTTGATACCCTTTATATTCATGATTTTTTTTGTAAAGAACCGTTTAGATTTAGCGGAGAAAAAAAATGATAATCAAAAATCACATTTTGTTCAATATTTCGAAATGGTGTGGCTTTTTGGGATGAGACTCTGTATAAAGTATTCTTTCATTTGAGTGTTCATTTTGTCCCCTGTGGTAATCGATTACATGCGGGGGCCCGGAATCACCTCCTTATCCTGCTATACCCTTTGAGCGTTCTTTTTGAGTGTTTAACGCCCAAAATTGAGGGTTTTTTTTTCGTAAGGGGAGACATTGCAAACAAAATGAATAAAATTTTAAAGCAATTGCTTGTTGATGATTTGTGAAAATGCAGCTTTTATGGAAAACGATTAGATAAGAAACCTTTTTTTACTTTATTGATGAAAAATATCATTATAAGTAAGTTATTTCTTAAATATTTGATATGGAAAAAATTTTCAATAATTAGTAATAAAATGAATAATATTGTTAAATTAAACAAAATTTTATGGATAGTTTCTAAATAATTATATCTACGATATCTTGCATATCAATTTGCTTCCAGACGCAATCAAAACTATGACACCAGAGGTTATTAATCACGCTGAAGATTTAATAAAAGTCTGATTAAAACACGCTTCTCAACGTGTAAAAAACAAGAAGAAAGATTAATTCTATCATGTCTGTAATGTTATATAGAAAGTCTTGCGTTGGAAAGCGATAACTATATCAAAGAATTGCTAATGAAAAGGTAAATTTGTTGAAGGAATTGATTGTGTCTAATTCTCAGGACCATAATCAAGCAAAAAGTGTTATGCATAAAGAAATAAAACAAGATTATGATAAATAAAGAAATAATGTTTGATAATACTATATGACACAATCTCTTCAGATAATGAGCATATTGAAAATCAATCTTCCTTACTTTTAAGTTGTGATTTTGAAAATGCAATTAATGACATAGAAGATGAAAGCAAATCCCATTCTAATCTTTCTGAACTGATAAAGTATTGGGCGTTGTAAAACATAATATAATTCACTCAGCGTTAATCTTTTGCATATTTTACATGATTTTTATCCTGAGTTTTCCCTTAGAACTTTGGTACAAACTTCAGTTGTTATTAATAAAAAGAAATTAGATACTGAAGAATATTGTCATATTTGATACAAAATTTACAGCATATTTTAAATTTTATGTTGGAAGTACTCAGTTTTAAGCTCAGTTTTGAGCTCAGTTTTAATATTGACGGTCTTTCTTTATTTAATAGCATAAATAAATATTTATGACCAATTTTAGGTTTTATAAAAAATATGTAAATGCCTTCATTTGTTATAGGAGTTTTTTATAGCCAGTCTGAATCATATTCTTTACGTCTATATTTAAAAAATTTTATAAGAACTTTCTTTTTTGTTAAAATGGACTTAAAATAAATGATAAGTACTTTAACATAAGGATTTATAGTTTTGTATGTGACGCTCTTGTCCGAGCGCTCTTGTCCTTACATAAAACAAATAAAAAATTATAATAATTATTCTTGCTGTGAAAGATGTGAAGAAGATGGTGAACATTTCGAGGAACGTACTATTCTGAGAGGTACTAATGTAATAAAAAGAACAGATGAGTCATTTCTTTACAATGAGATGGAGACCATCATATTGGCATTTTACCTCTTCTTCAATTAAAATGTGGAATGATAATACAGTTTCCACTTGATTATATGCATGCAGTGTGTTTAGGTGTTACAAAAAAGCTATTACATACTTGGACAAGTGGTAGAGTAATGTCAGATGATATCGTTTAATTGATTTGATATCTAAAAATTTAATGACCTTTAATTCATTTATGCCTTTTGAATTCGAAAACCACAAAGTTTAACAAAATTGTGTAAATGAAGAGCAACTGAACTCAGAAGTTCCTTAATTTACTTAGGACCTGTTATTTTGAAAGGTGTACTTGATAGCAATTTATGAGTATTTTTTGTTTTTTTCAATCAGCCATGTCTGTCCTGCTTTTAAAAAACAGTATTAATAATTTAGGCTTATCATTAACTTAGAAATTACTTAAAACTTTTGTTAATCATGCAGAGAAAATTTATTCTAAGTTTCTTATCTATAATGTCCATATTTTGTCATTTAACAAATGATGTAGAAATATATGAATCTTTAGATAATTGTTTTTGTTTTTCATTTAAAAATTATCTAGGTTCTTTAAAAAAATTATTAAAATCGTCTCGAAGACCACTTGAACAAATATGTCATATTAGGTTACATGAAATATTTTTAACAAATAATTATCATCGTGAAAGTAATAACTTAATATTCAAGTATTTAATAAAATACAATAATGGTCTTATATTAATTAATATTAATGTTTCGAAACAATTTAAAAAGATTAATAATATAAATATTATATTTTATGCATCTATTCACATTGTATCGTATTATTGATTCATGTAAGTCGTATTTATTTAGATTTGTCGTGGAAATCATATTCGTTTAGATTCGCACTAATTTACTCTTGTATAGCAGTCATATTAGATCTGCCATTTTGAATTTTTGAAATTTTATTTTAGATTCGTCATCCGTGAAAAACATGGAATTGCAAGATTTTATAGGAATCAGTTAGAAAAAATAAGCTCCTTAAAGAATTAAGACGAGAATGAAGACAGATTTCGATTACATAATATATGAAATCATATAGTACATAAAAATGTGAATTCTTTTTCATTTTTTTTTCCTGATAACACGAATTGTATAATTGTCGGAGAAGAGTGGACTTTTGATAGCGACTGTATTCACGCTGGAAAATCCATTTCGTTTTAACTTTACGTTCAAATTGAATGTTTTGTAGTTGTGTGTGGACTTGAGAGAGACGTAGCTGCCGGGATAGAGAAACGAAGGAGAGGTTGGTAGGTTGACGTGGTGGAAGAAGGGAAGATGGTAGTGGGGAGCAAGAGGAATCGAGTCTAGCGTGGAGAGACTGAGAGGATAGTAGAAAGAGGTGTAGAAATGACATAGAAGGAAAGTAGGCAACCGTATTCTGCTCTCCCTTTCTCAAAATCACATCAGAGGCGGACGGCGGCAGTACTCCATTCCGCTCCTCTCGGTTTTACTCCACTCCACTCTACGTAAGGAATAATATACAGTGTACAGTACCGAAGAAGCACCCGTGAGAATGTATGAGTGAGAGGATAAATCTATGTACAGGAGGAAAGAGGGAGCAGGAGAGCGAGAGATGGTCGATGAGAGGCTGGGAAAGACAGGGGTGTAGGGGAAAGGCTGAGAGACGCGCGGATATTGATTCCCGCGGGATATGCGCGCGTTCAACGAGACTCCGAAGTCTAAAATGTACGCAGTTTTTAAGGACATATTACGTATCTTGTAAGCCTATCATTATATGTGCATTGATCAAATTTTAAGAGAGAAATGGTACTTTATCGTTTTATCAACTGCAAATGATCAGAAATACAATTTGATTAGAAAGATTAATTGAAAATACGATGTTGAGAAAATTCTGATCATTATTCAAAGGATCAAGGGATCAAAAGATCATAAGCTATTACACGTGAATATAATGCTGATTAAATGATAATTTATTATTTATAATAGTTTATAATATAAAAAAAGTTAATACTGCTCTACATATAGCTACATTAACTATTACACTCATATTGTAACGTAATATTATAACCACATAATTTTATAATCCACAGTTAAATCATGATTATATAAAAAATTAATATAAATAATTACAAAAATTTGATAAGAATGTTTATACAATAGTTTATTGACTGTGTAGTTTGCAAGATAACTTGATTTTATAAAGAATCACAGCATCTAATTTAATGTTTTATGTGTTAAACTAATATTGTATTCATTATTAATAATGTTATGAATACAATAATAGATATTTAAATGCATTTTAGATGTATAAGATGCGTAACTAAGGTGGAAAAAATTGAAGCACAACTTCAATAAAAATCACATCTTTAGACTCATTGAATTCATATAGATCATAGTTAGTAAAAAGGGAAAGATCAAAGTGAAAGAGCAGTGGCGTGCGAGTAATGGAAAAATGTAGTTAAAAATACATTTAGTCAAAAATACATTAAATTAATATAAGTTTTATTGTAACCTTTTTTTAGATGCAGTGGATAACGGATACATTATTCACATCACACATAGGGGAAATCCTTTAAGGAAAAATCAAACTGAAAAGAGAGAATAGCCGGAAAGAAGGAGAAAATAGAGATATCACACCTAATTCCACAGTTGCGTCAGATTTCTTCCTTGTTTTCCCTCCACTTTACTTGGCCGGTTGATTGGTTGGTTGGACAGATCGTTCGGGGCAAAAATTCAACGCGTGCAAACCAACACACTGCACGCCACTACACTCGACTTCTACAACATCCGGTGTTGCCTCCACTTGCGAGCCAGCCAGTTTAGGCTAATCATCTTTCTGCCAATTTCTCTGCCTGCCTACTTGCTTGTTATCTACCGCAATTATTACTACTATTATCTCCGGCTGTTGCTACGCTTACCACTACTACCAATCATCACCGTTATTACTCTAGGCATTGCTGTGACTACAACCTACGAACACGTTTTATGAAAGAAACCCACGTGACTACTATTTCATTGATTCTACGATACTAACAATGAGTTTCCTTTATGATATCACATCTTTTGTGATTCCTTCTCAATTAATCAATTTATCAATTTAATCACGATATACAATTTATATACTCAATTTGCAAAAGACTCTTAAACATGTTTCAAATATATTATATATAATAGTACATGTATAATAGTAATTGTGTATAATCATACAAAACATAAGAATAAAACAATGTACATATATATTGTTTTACATATTGATACATTAATTTCATATATATGTATATGTTTATTTCAATAATTTTGAGATACACTTGATTCTAATAAATAAGGAATAGAATATATATTATACAAAAGATACTCGCAGCATTGTGTGTGTGTGTGTGTGTGTGTGTGTGTGTGTGTGTATAAATACAGGTTATACTATATATCTGTAAAAATTAACTATACTATAATAAAGGTAGTATAAAAGAAGGGCAAAGAGCCAACAACGTATAAAAGAATTTTAATTTAAATAAGCAAAATTAATACAAAACAATTAAAATAAAATAAAACAAACGTTTCAACTTCAATCGAGTCATTTTCAATGCAATCTTACAATAATATAAACATCGTTCTAAATTAAAAATGCGTACATAATCTTACAATATTCTTATAATTCCTTAATATAAAATTTTTACTTTCTGTGTAATACGCTGCGAGTCATTTTTATCAAGAATTAACAAAGTCATAAGAAAATTCTGGAAAAGTAACCATAAACAAAAAGAAATTAATATTAATCACATAAAAATTAGTAATATGATAATGTACTTTAGTAAATCTGTTAAGAATCCAATAATACACAACGAGAAAAAAATGTAAAATGTGGTCCATTTCGTGGTACAATAAAATAGTCTTTTTAATTTAATAAGTTATTATAAGCAAAATCGTAAAGGTAACAAGCATCTGACTTACACGATGTTAAAAAACGAAATGTCAAGCAGAAAAACATTATCGAGAACGGAAAACGGAAAAATAGGGGGAAAAGGAAAGAAGATGTTAGAAAGGAGAAAGAGAATGTATAATGTCAGAATACAAATCCGGCAAAGACTCCGTGTCATTTTGTCTATTAATCCCATGCTTCTGTTTTTTAATATGGACCATTTCAGAAATCAACCTTTTATTATATGAAGGCTCTACATCTAATATTTCCACTTTATCCCATTTAAAGTTATGATTCTCCTCAATACGATGGTTGGAAATCACTGATGGAGATTTTGAACTTATATTGATATCAGAAACATGTTCATGCAATCTGGTCTTTAATTGTCTTTTAGTTTGGCCAACGTAACTGGCATCACAATCCTCACAAGATATTCTGTAGACCACATTTTGATTCTGAACGTGTTCTAAATCATCCTTTCCTCTCCTTATGAAACTTCTTAATGTGTTAGGAATAGTAAAAGCCAATTTACAATTAAACATATTAACAATAGGTATAAATCTTTCGGATATCGTATTAACATATGGAATCGTAAAAAACTTCTTCTCAGTGTCATCCTTATTCTTATTAAAATTATTAATCTTATTAATGTGATATTTGACTCTATTATGAATAGTCGAAAAAATAAAACGTAACGGATACCCATTCTGTAAAAAAATCTTAATAGCGTCAATCAAATTATTTTGTTGGAATTTCGGATGACACAAACAAAAAATCTTATCCACGACTTCATAAATTACACCTCTTTTATGACAAAGTGGATGGTGTGAATGGAAATTAAGAAATCTGCCGGAAAAGGTTGCTTTCCGGTATATATCAAAAATGAGATTCTGTTCTTCAACAATCAACATTGTATCTAAAAAACTTATTTTTCCATCAAGGCCAATCTCCATGGCGAACTGCAATCTAGTGTGTAACGAATTAAAAACATCCAAAATATCACAAACACTCTCAGACGGAGCGGCTAAGATAATATCATCAACGTATCGATAATAAAATAGCAGTCGACAAGGCAGCATTCCAATAGCCATTTTTTCAAAGTCCTGCATAACAATATTTGCAACAACAGGTGACAAAGGTGAACCCATGGGGGTCCCAAATATTTGCTTGTATATTTTTTTATTAAAAATAAAAACCGTCGAATTTAGAACCGAAAGGCAATCAAAAACTCGTCTAAAGGAATTTTAGTCTTCTTGGATATAGCATCCCACCTTACAACCACACTATCAGATGCCAAATCTATAGGTATATTAGTAAAAAGAGATACCACATCCAAGGAAACCAAAACAGAATCTGGTTCCAGTTTAACATTCTTAAGTTTATTAATCAAGTCAAAGCTATTTTTTATGAAACTAGGAGTCTCTGGTATAGAATCTGTAATAATGTTATGCAAAAACAATGAAAGATTATATAATGGGCTATTTAAAGATGAGACAATGATTCTCAGAGGAGTTTTGTTTATGTATCTTCGTCAAACCATAAGCTCTAGGAATGACCCCATCAGTCGTACGCAACCTCCGATACATCAAGTCATCTATTAACTCTTTTCCTTTCCACCTACCAAGCAAGTTACGTAAATCAAACGTAAGTTTCTTTGTAGGATCTTTGGTTATCAACTCATATGTATTTTTATCCGAAAGTATCAATTCCATCTTATATGTAATCTAATTTATTTTGAGCAACGGTGACATTACCCTTATCAGCTTTGGAAATTAATATTTCAGGATGATTTTTTACAAATAATTTCGTTGTCTTAAACCAGTCGAATAATAACTTGTCACTCGAACTGGTCCTAGGAAAATCATTCTGAAACTTATCCATAATTGAAACACTATTATTTCTAACAAAATTAACTATGTTATTCCGACGGTCAATAATATTATTCTCAATAGTCTTAATAAACTCTATCAATGTTCTATCAATATTCTCATTTAGAAATAATCAATGATACATTTGAAAATGTAGTTTGTTTGAATAAAAAAATCTTGAAATTATTAATGTAATCTTTTTTATATTTGTTTGAGATCGTTAATTCAAAAAGAAAGTAATAATTCTTTCGTTCGATTAACAATAATTATTGTTAGACGCATGCATGAAATGAGTTATAAATTTATTTCTAGAATGATCTCAATTCTCGCTAAAGTCATCAATTTGTCGTTTTTACCATTTTCAAATTAATTCGTTACACACACAAACAACGACAACGGACCATCGAAGGTTCGAGAACAATTCAACTCGCGCACGCGAGCGCAGCGCTCCGACGAACACGTCACGCGCAGCCACCAATCCCACGCGCGGATTTTCGGTCGCGCATGACTGTTACGTCGAACGTCGTTAGAATTGAATCCGAGGCGCCAATCAATTTTTTACAACAAATGCCACGTAGAAATTACAATTGTGGCAAAATTTCATTGGAGTTGATCACGAAGAGAGCCCAGGCCACGAAAGCAATATATGCACCGCCGTGGAAGACCGCCTAGTAAAACCGCTATAAGGAAGATTCCTTTGAAAACCGCTGAGAAAATCGCCGCGATTTTCTATTATTTTATTTCGATTATAATTCGGAAAGGTGATTGTATCGGATCTTTTGCGACAATTATTTATGTAGATTGAATTTGTGATTGAAGAATTTGAAGTAAAATCTTTATAATGAAACGGAGTTCTCTTCATTGTCGTGCTTTATATCAGCCGTGTACCTCTCATTTTATCTTTACGCGCGGTGCAGTCCCGCACAATATTATATTATGCTATTCTACATGTATATCGTTTCTAGAGATGCCCACAAGACGAGATTCGAGACCGAGATCTAACATAACAAAATCGAGATTATTTAAAATTCTCGAGATCTCAACAAAATATTTTATTATTTCGATAGATCTGAAGGTAATAGTTATGGCGCCGCGTCGGTGCTGTCGCACCACAGACTTCTACATACTAACAACAGTAATGGGTGACTATATAGTGCGCGTGTGTGAGCACGATATACGAAGGAATGAGTATGCGACCAATTGTAGACTTCTGTATTATATGTAAATATCTGCGGGGAGGAACCAGACCTACGGGATGGCCCATAGTTTCAAAAATTGCGTTTCAGCAACTCTGATTGCGTTCCAATGTTCACTGCCAGTACTGAAAATTTATAATGTACGTTATGTGTACATTTTCTGTATTAGTAATACCGGCAATGAATATTGGAACGCAGCTTCTGTTGGCACTTCTCTTCTTCTGATTGCCATTGCCCGGTTTGACCGCGATGTGCGAATGTATATGTTGGAAAAAAAGAAAGTTTACATATGGTGACAACAGAATTTTTACATTACCTTTGTTTAGAATTTTAAGATTCCTATGTAGTTGCCGCGGTCCTACTGAATTCTCATTAAACAAAATTACATTTTAGAAATGTTACAACAATGTCACATTGTGGCATGTGATGTAACAATATATCTCAGGAACATCTATGAAACATGTCAATAACCTAGAATGTTCTATCTCTTTTACATATGGGACATTTCATTTGCAACATTCCTAAAACGTTTAGAGAACCTACGATTGAGGTCCAAGAAATGTTTCAGTGTACGCAGAAACGTTTAAGTAATATCTTTGCGAATAGATTTGTAATATAGAAGTAATGGATATAGCTGTTGATATTTGAGATTCATGCCATGTAAGTACATATAAAGAAAATATATTTTATATTCACAAAACATTTTAGCATTTTTATGTAATATTTCGAATTTACAGTGAAATGAAATCCCTTGCATGTTTTATGTTTAGTGAATCGTGATGTCATAAGCAAAAAAGAACACGTTAATTGAAGTGAAAATAGGCTACCCTGACAGCACGGAAAGTTTTAGATATATTGCAGGGACAACCTTTTTTTTTTTTTTTTTTTTTGGTTACGGAGGGGAAATTTCTGACGCATACCTCGGACCTCGGGGGAGAACCCGGGGTTATGTGGGGCTTGCACCCACTGAAACCCCTCCGGATATCCTGCACAGGCCATAACTGAGGGACTCCCAGGAACGCGTACAGCATACTTCTGGGAGCCCCTCTGGCCGGTCGGCTGTGGCCGACAGTCTTACCCGCCCGGGAGGGCCCCGGGCGGTGCGAAGGCACTAACTGCCCGAATCGGGCGCTAGGGGGGGACACCACCCCCGCGCCCGCCACCTCAGTTGTTGTTGGGGGACGGGAGTTGGGGCCCCCGGCCCCCGCCGGAATCCCCAGCCCCCCAAGGGGCGCCAATCTTAAGAGTCTGGCGCCCCTCATGTCGTTGCGCCGCGAGACGTGCTCTCGCGGCGCATCCCCGCGCGCGGCGAAGCAGAAACCCCGCCCCCGTCACGCAGTGCGACTAGGGGGCGGCGGCACTACAACCCCGCGCGCAGGGGGGTTATCCATTGTCCAGCGGCGGTGCGACCCTGGGAGGCAGCTCGCCGCCGCGTCACTGCACCCCGCGTCCGCGACGCGGGGCCGTCGGTGATGACGGGGGATGAGGGGCCTCTGACCCCGTCCCCCCCATGCTCATCCTCGTCGTCCTCCTCCTCCTCCTCCATTTCCTCAGGTATAGGGGGAGGAGGTCGCCGCCGTTCTCGCCCCGTGGGGCGGTCCCGACGGCGAGCATGCGCGAGCTGTGACCCGGGGCGCGAGCGGTCCGGCTGTAGCCGGCGCCCGCGTTGTCCCCCAACGCCACCGCCCGGTGGCGGCAGAGGAAGGCCACGTCCACCCGGGGCCCGCTCCCTCCGCCTTTCAGCCTCCTCCTTCTGCGACATCACCCGTTCGCAGAAGGAGGAGAAGGCCTTCCATGCTCTCTCCCCGCCGACTATCGCCCTCACGACAGCCGGCAGGGAGAGATCCCCCTCTATCTCTCGGACCAGGACACCGCGCTCGCCCGCCCATGCCGGGCAGGCGTCCAGCGTATGCTGCGCGGTGTCCCGGTCCCCGTCGCAGTGATGACAGCGCGCGTTTGGCTCCTTACCTATGCGACACAGGTACTCCCCGAAACATCCGTGTCCGGTGAGCACCTGCGTTGCATGGAACGATAGTCCGCCCCATCCCCTACGTACCCATTCCTCGAGGCAGGGGAGGATGGCTTCCACAGTCCGGACGCCCGTTGTCGGCGGGCTATTCTCGAGAGTGGCACGCCACTCTCCAAAGACCCGCCGACGGGCGTTCCCTCTCGGTCGGTCGACGGTCCCCGGGGTTACGATACCCCCCCGAAGCCGAATGGCCTTCACCCTGGCGTAGGTCTCTGCCAGGGCGTCGGCCACGTACTCGGCAGGGGGGATCCCCGCGAGGACCATGGCAGCCGCATACGACACCGTCCTGTAGGCTCTACATATGCGAAGGGCCAGCCGCCGTTGCACACTGTGCAACCTTTCTTTGATGCGGCGGCTGGCCAGAGCCTTCCCACTCCATACCGGGGCCCCGTAAAGGACCCCGGACAGGACGGCGTGCATATATGCCCGCCTGACCGACTCGTTCGGACCGCGAAGGTTGGGCATGAGGCCGAGCAGAGCGTCTGCCCGGCGTCCCAATCGCGGGGCTAGCTCGTCGAAGTGTTCGACGAAGCCCCAGCGACCATCCACGGTGAAACCCAGATACTTGATAGTGGGTCCCACCGGGACGCGGACATCGTCCACCACTATATGTGCCCGAGGGGGCGCCCCGCTCTTCCCATCGTGGAAGAACAGTGCTTCCGTTTTAGCGGGGGCCACCCTCAGGCCCAACTCCTTTATGGAGCCGACTACGCACGCCACTGCGAAGTTCGCCGTTCCCACGGCTCTTGCAGGGACAACCTTTCAATGTTTCAATTGTGTATTGTCACATATGTAATATTTCTGAGAGTATTTTCTTTGAAATATTACAATTGCAATATTTCTGCAATCGTTTTCATTGAAACTTTATGTTTGAAATGTCACTGTAATGTATAATTCTTTCAACATTATTATAAATGCAAAGTTTTGAGAGATTTCTGAAACCCCTAATTAAGAAATGAAGAACATTATACATACATATGGAGCATTCCATGCCAAGCCAGCCACCCATTTTGCGAAGTTTCATGGATTTCGTTTATATTACTTGAGTTTGAACAGTTTGATGAATAGACTTTATGCCGAATAATAGACCCATAGGCTAACTGGTTGCCGAATTGTAGAGCTGTCAATTTTTGGGCTTTTTCGTCGCAGCGCTTTCTTCGCTTATCTTTAGTGAGTATAAAAGGCAAGTTTGAAAATGAAATATTGACATTTTCTTATAAAAAATTTAACGCTCTTTCACGTGAAAACACTCTTTTATCAATCGGATCGTTTTTGATAATTTCTGTCCGTTTTTAAATTTTCAAAATGGCGGCGATTAAAAGACCAGTTTCAATTTTCTTTTAATATAGTCCAAAATGTAGCCCCAGGTCTCCACTTTGTTACTCTAAAAGGACATAATGGGATACGCATTTGTTTAAGAAAAAGAGCAGAAAATAAGGCAATGTCGCTCCGTCACCCTGCCGGCGCGCCATCACGCCCAATCGTTGTTAGGCCCTGATCATTGATGACATTTCTGTACATACACATGAGTTTAAAACAATTGCACTCTGTCTTTAACGGGGTTGAGATTGTCTTTAAAGACTACCTTAATGCTTGCATTACAATTGTATTTTTAATTTTTTAATTTTTTATTCTTTTTGTTATTTTTATTAATTTTTGTCATTTTTATATTTTTTGTTGTTTTTTCATTTTTATTTTTTATTTCTATTTCCTGGAATATTTTCATATTCCTGGGGCTACATTTTGAACTATATTGAAAGAAAATCGAGATTAGTCTTTTAGTCGCTCTGCCATTTCAAAAATTTATTATAAAAACGGACAAAAATCGTTTAAAACGATATGATCGAAAAAAAGACTTTCACGTGAAAGAGCGTTAAATTTTTTATAAGAAAATGTCAATATTTTATTTTCAAACTTACCTTTCATACCCACTAACGACAAGCGAAGAGAGTGCTATGACGAGAAAGTCCAAAAATTGACGGCCCTACAGTTCGGCAACCAATTAGCCTACGGATCTATTATTCGGCACAGAGTCTATTCATCAAACTGTTCAAGTTTAAGCAGTATGAACGAAATCCATGAAACTTCGCAAAATGGGTACGTGCGCGCGCGCGCCCACACACACACACTCTCTCTCTCTCTCTCTCTCTCTCTCTCTCTCTCTCACTCACACGCACGCGCGCGCGCACACACACACACACACACACACACACACATGTGCGGCAAATGATTCCGCGTTAAGATCGTTGATGTGCTGGCTATCTTGTGATTATATCTTGTATCCTAGTTGTATGTGTGTATAGACTACCTATTGAAGTGATCCCAGATCGATAAACGTATGTACGCGTGCCGGTCAAGGAATTAAATACACAATTATCGTATGTATATGATCTCATTTATAAAAAAGGCATGTAAGAGACTGTGTTGTTGATAGCTTTTTGCGTTGCTGATTAATCTCTTGCTTGACTCACTTCGTATTGCATAAGAAATTGTCATTATAAGATTGTATTTTGATAGTTCAGTGTATAGTTTCGATAATTATTGTTTTTAAACGTTTCAATAAATTTCTCACAATAGTGGTTTGTTAAACCGTCGTGAGCGTTACAGTTAAAAGATTATACATAAGATTAAAAGATTATATATATATATATATATATATATTGTAATTTTATAATATATCATTTTCACATCACCTTGCAGTAGATAATATGATGATTTTTTTTATAGCGGTTTCCCCATTATAATATTGATGTAAATATATATATATATATACAAGTTTATAATATAAACTTTCTCTTCTTACAGTTTCGATAATTGCTGCTTTATTCATCAATATTTGATGTGACATACGTGTAAATCGGGATTGCAATGTATCAATATGCAATATCTGATTTATACTGCTAGGTATTTAAAATAATATACAGGCTGTATAATTAAATTAAAATTCAAACATTTAAAATAATTAAAGACATATTTTCATAACAAGGAGAAATATTCAGTCATAGCAAGGAGAAATATTAAAAAATATATAAACAGAAGAAATATATGCATTATTACGTATAAAATCAATTGAAGCTTCGATTTAATACAGGAAAATGTATGCATTTATAAAGAATAAAGAAATAAAAATACTAGATACGTTTTCTATATATTTTCGACTCTCTGATTTTATTATTTTACATTTTTAATCTAATAAATATACTTTATTTTTATACTCACAAGGAGATGACATAAACTGTGAAACACGAATTGGAATGTGTCTTATACCATTCGATAGGTGGGATCAAGTGTGTAAAAAGTGTAAAAAAATTTGGGTGCATGGGTCCTTGTTTAAAAGAAATTTGTATGGTAAATTGGGCAATCGATCTGCAGCGTGATAAGTACTGTGAATAAATAGTGATAAAACAAGAAGAGCGATGGTCGAGCGGCCTAAGACCACTCGTAGTACATTCATATCTGACTAGTATTTAAGATCACGCAGTATCAATTTTTTTTAAGTTTCATTAAAAGATATCATGTTATATAATTATTTACATTTATTTGTTTATAAAATTTCGACATTGTCGTACAATGTTGTATAATTGAAAATCAATATAAAAACATTGGAAACACAAATGAGTCGTACATCACGAACATATATTGTATAGTCACAAATAAAATATAATGATAAAATAAACAAAAATAATGATGAACAAAAAATAAATATAAAACAAAATATTATTTTATAAAATGTTCGTGATGTATGACTCATTTGTGTTTCCAATGTTTTTATATTAATTTTCATTTACAACATTGTATTGCAATATCCATATTTTCTAAATAAATAAACATAAATAAATATATATAAAATGTTTCTTAATAAAATTTAAAAAAAATTGATACTGTCTGGTCTCGAATTCTCTTCGTCAGATATAAAAGTATTACGCGCGAACCTGAAGCCTCTCGGCCACCGCGTTTCTTGCTTTGCCACTACTTATTCGCAGTACTTATCTCGCAGCAAGCCGATTACCTAATTTCACATGCAAATTTATCTTAAACAAGGGCCCATATATCTAAACCCTTTTACATTTTTTACATTTTCGATTCCGCCTTTTGAATGATATAGGATACATTCCAATTCGTATTTCACAGTTCATGCTATCTCCTTGTCAGATAAAGTAATTACTAATTTGATAAATAATATGAGTTGATATGAGTTAATATGAGTTGTTAACAAAAGGGATCCAGCCCCAGTGATCTTGATCTTGACATATGTTGTCAAGTTCATGATCTTGAGAAACCTTCAATATGTTTTAGTCATCATTCATTCCTTAAAAAAAATATCTTATTTTTGTTATACATATGCAATCTTAGATAGTATTCTAAACCTTCCCTTGCTTAGAAATGCAATAATTTGATCGTTGGAAACATTCATCGAGGAAGATTATTTAAATAGTTGAAAATCTTATACAAAGTTTATATTATAATTGAAACTATGAAAAGAAAATTAAAAATAATTAACATTACTTTAATTCCGAAGCGCCACTACGGTCTGAGTATTAAGATGTTGAACTAATATATACATATCTATTTTTCCACGTAAATGGAGTGATTTCAGAATTGATAATTACGAGCCGATAAATTATCAGCATTAACGCAATTGATCTGAAATATTAATAATCCCCCCAAATTTCCCAAATTAATCTTAAAAAACTACAATAAACTTATTGCGAAAAATATTGC
>JAANIC010002712.1:279048-337059 GCA_017607545.1 Acromyrmex charruanus
TGATACAAAACTTTTATTATAATTATTATTAAAAATAAAATTTATTAAAATTAAAAAATTAAATTATTATTAAACATCAAGCGCGCGCCTGTGTGCATGTGTGTGTGTGTGTGTGTGTGTATGGAAGCAAAAACGAAACATTTTTTTTCACATAATATTTACTAAAGAGGTACATACGAATACTTCGAGATATAAAGATTATGCGTTTCGCGGGTTTCTCTGTGTCCAGATCCATTCTTGGAATGCCAACGTTTCATAAATCTTGCAGTCTACTTCATCAGTGCATAATCTTTATATACAATAGAACACCCGTGGAAGCCTCAAGAAAAATATCGTATATTCGAGATATACATTTTAATATAAAAATGAAAAATGTTTGAAAAAAAAAGTCTTATTTTTAGTCACAAAACTTTTTTTTTTCAAATATTCATTTCCACAAAAATCAATATTTGGAAATATCCGTTAGCATTCCTTTAGTAAATACGTAGAAAAAAGAATATTTCGTTTCTTTCTATTCCAACCGAGTTCCCGCAACGTCGATTTGACAATAGGGCAATTAGTGAAACGGCACCAGTGTCACAATTGTGTCAAAAGAAAAATAATAATAAATATAAGATTTTTATCCCCAAAGAATTATACTGCAAATGCTTTAAAACAAACTTTGTTTTCTTTCTATTGTTTTTCCAAAAAAAATATTTCTCAAAGTAATTTATAATTTTAGATTAAAGATAGTGTAACCCTTCAATTGTTAAATTTAATTTTATTATGACATACTTAACATAACATCTTAAATTAAAAGACGTACATATTGGCCGAGAGTGGATACTTCCACACTCACAAATTTGAATGTTGCGTAATTCGCAGAAGTATGCACTATAATAATATCTAATACATCTCACTTTATTCCGATTAATGTTTAAAATATATAGGAAAGTAGAGAAGGAGAGTGATATTTTGATAATAATATCGCACGTTGCATCGAAAATCCGAGATTCTTGAGAATACGAAAACACGAGAGCGTTCATCGTGTGGATTCTATATTGCACTAGTAAACGTCAAACTCAATTAATCGATGTGGCTGAGTAAACAAAATGCGCGGACAATACGCTGATAGTCTCACGCGAAAATCCCTTTTTCCCTTTTTTCCTCTTAATATATTTTCGTGATACAAGTAGTTTAATTAATCATCTGTATAAGGTCAAATAATATATTTTCTTATTATATTTATATATAACAAGTGCAATTATTCGTGTACCTTAAAATCAAAAATTGTAGGAAAAATAATGATTCGACATGTATGGTATTCGATTTAATCGATGAAAGATTTATTTGCCTATTGAAAAGCGAATCGGTTTTTTCCTACAACTATTGCTTAAAAATTACACATACGAACAATAATTTCAAAAATTATATGAAAATATATTTGATCTAATGTATATGTTTACTACTAATTATAGTACTTATTTCCGATCTCACACCTTACGCGCTCGACCACGCCAATTTCTTGCGGATCGAATTTTTGACCGTGGTACATAACACGAATGGAAAATCATAAACAATTAATCTCCTGTCAATTATCGCGTTTTGACACGATTTATAATATTCTGGGAGGGGTATATTACAATTTATTACAATTTATTAAAATTTATGTTATTTAGAACGTTCCCATGCCTCCATGTCTCTTGATACACGCCTGACGTCGAGAGCCAAGAGGCCGAGAAAGCATATTTCGGTTGCTCGACGCTCGCTTGAGTGAAACAAGGTTCTCTCTCGTTCTCAGCGCGCCGACAAGGCAAGCAATAAGAACGTAGTGCAAAAAGGACAGAGCGATAATAATCGGCACGCTTCTAACTAACCAAGTCACACGGACACGGACTCATGCTTGTGTTGCTACCGGTTGCACCAGGCCGTTGATCGATGGCGCTGATCGCGTGCTGCAAGCGGTCCGGAATTCGCATCACTGCTAGGCGCACCACTTTCACCTCCCTTCAGTCTTTGAAAAGGGAGCTAAGCTTATTTGCTAAGGAATCTGCCTTAGATCCAGCATCCTCTCCTGATATCTCAACCAGAAAACCTCCGATCTGTGCCCTCCTAACCTTAGTATTCGTGACTAAATTCATCCAGCGAGATTCCAGATCTCGCTTCTCCCATCACTTCCGTGTATGTAGGGCCGCAATATTTCAATATTAAAAATTTCAGTTATAAAGTTTCAATATTTAGTTTCAATTTCAGGGGACACCGTTAAAATTATTGAGTCAATCGAGCTAACGGGTCAAAATTATTCGACGGCTTGGGAATTACTGCTAAGTAGATATGATGATCCTAGGTCGCTCAAGAAAAAACATATTGAATGTTTGTTCACAATGTCCGTCGTAGCTAAAGAGTCAGCGAAAGTTCTTCGCGAGTTNATGTTAAGGATTCTAGGATTACTTATCGATTCTTGGGATGATCTGATCATGCACATGATGGAAGACAAGTTCGATGTGAAAATTCTTCGAGCATGGGAAGAGGAAACAAAATCTAGCAAAACAGTTACGTTAAATGACATGCTGGAATTTCTAAAAAATAGAAGCCTCATTTTAGAGCGTCACGATCAAATGACAAGGCTCTCAAGGAAAGAGAGCTGCGTAGCAAGGGCTCTCATGGGCACTCTAAATCGCAAGCTGGAAACAAGGGTGCTGCAAATCTCAAAACAAGTTCTCTAACCTCTTCTCTGAATATGGGTAAGTGTTTCCTTTGCGATGGATCACATCTTTTATTTGTTTGTGAGAAATTTCTAACTCTGTCGGTTGCCGATCGAATCAAGGAAGTCAAGCGTCTAAAGCTATGCATAAATTGCCTCAGAAACGACCATTACGTAAAGGCATGCAAAAGGGGTTCCTGTCGAGAATGTAATGGAAGGCACAATACACTATGTCATCAACAACAGACTGACAAGGACTCTGCAAAAGCCGCAGGACAACAATCATCAATTAGTTGCTAATGTAGCAGTTAATCACGCATATCACAAGGTAAAAAGGCGACGAATTCTCATGGCCACTGCAAGGTTAGAAGCAACGCGATGTAATGGCTCGCTAATTCCGATTCGCGAACCATTACATACTTCTTGATAGTGCTAGTGAGCTAGTAAATTTTGTCACTCAAGCTGCATACAACAAACTAGAGTTGAAGAAAAATAGGGCTTTCGAAATTGTGACCGGTCTAAACGAGATTGAAAACAAGATTCACAGTATTTGCGAAGTTCATGTAAAGTCGAGGTGTTCCAATTTCCAGGCCAGTGTTCAATGTCTGATCGTGCCCAAAATTACCAAGAATTTGCCGTCCACGAATATAGATTGTGACAAGCTACAGATACCGAGTAATCTTGTATTAGCTGACTCAGAATTCCACAATAATAGACATGTTATTAGGAGCGGAATATTTCTTTGATTTGTTAGATGTGGGTAAAATCGAGCTTGGGCAGGATCAACTAGTTTTACAAAATACAAAACTTGGATGGATCGTAGCAGGTTCCATTCCGATAACGGCCTGCAGGGATTTGGCAGGGGAACGACAAGCGCATTGGTTTGTTCGGTAGAACCTGGCGATGTGTTAAAGGAATGTCTGGAAAGATTCTGGAAATTGTAAAATTACGACAGCGACAAAACGAGAGTGTTATCGATAGACGAGAAAAGATGCGAGCAGCATTTCGAGCAAACTATCACGCGAACAAGCAATGGTAGATTCATGGTAAAATTACCTTTCCGCGATGCGAATTTACCTATTCGTGATAACCGAGAAGTAGCTTTGAAGCGTTTAATATATTTGGAACGCACACTCAAGAACAATGAAGTCATGCGAGATCGTTATGTTAAGTATTCTCATGCGAGAATATATCGAGTTCACATGTCAGTCCTGAAACCTCCGCTTGACGATTGTAAAGGAGCGGTCTATTTGTCTCATCATGGGGTGTTAAAAGAATCTAGTACTAGTACAAAATTACCTGTTGTATTTGATGCTTTCGCTAAAAATAATAAGGGCATGTCTTTAAATAATGCTCTTTTGATCGGATCCGTTTTACAAGATGGCTTAATCGACATAATTATTCGTTTTCGTACTTACAAAATCACTTTAACTGCCGACTTACAGAAAATGTATGGCCAAATGTTGATTCAGGAAGACAATCGCGATTTTCAAATCGCGAATTTTATGGAGATTTTCGCCTGAGCAACCTGTACAAGATTATCGCTTAAATACTGTTACGTATGGCCAAGCCTGTGCGTCTTACTTGGCGGTACGTTGTTTGAGACAATTAGGTGAGGAAGGTAAAGAAAGTTATTCGCTTGGGTCTCATACTTTATTGAATGATACTTATGTCGACGATATAATTTCGGAGGCTAGCACGATTGGAAATGCTCGTTCTTTGCAAGAACAGTTAACTATGTTATTACGAGAAGGAGGATTCAAAGCGCACAAATGGTGCTCTAATTCTGACGACGCACTGAAAGGAGTTCCGCACGAGCTCTGTGAGTCTAATTCTAGTTTCAAGATTGATGCGAATGATACTATTCGAGCTTTGGGACTCGAATGGAAACCAAATTCAGACAGACTTCAGTTTATCACAAATACAATAGGTCATGCGTCCACAAAGCGCGAGATGCTGTCCGCAATTGGTAAACTATTCCTTTGGGATTAATAGGTCCCATTTTAACGGTAGCTAAAATCCTAATGCAAAGTCTTTGGGAAATCAAGACAGGCTGGGACGATCCACTCTTAGATTCGGTGCAAGACAAGTGGAAGGAATTCCGAGATTAAATTATACTCACGAGTTATATGTTCCTCGATTAGTTGTATCAGGTTAGTTATACGTAGGTGTATCAAAGAATTGTCGATATTCCATGTTTGGATTTTGTGACGCTTCCGAGAAAGCATATGGCGCATGTATCTACATATGATCGGTAAGCGAATCCAGCGAAGAAACGACAGTTAGGTTATTATGCGCGAAAGCGAGGGTAGTCTCTTTAAAGAAGCAATCTATACCTAGGTTAGAACTATGTAGCGCGTTATTACTATGTAAATTGATCAATAATGTAACACGCCATTCACATTGAAATCGATGAAATACGGGCATGGTCTGATTCCATGGTCGTGCTGTATTGGCTTCGCGGCGACGTAGCGCGTTGGAAAACTTTCGTATCCAACCGTGTGTCGGAAATTAGTGAAATACTGCCTGCTATTCATTGGAATCATATAAAAGATTCGGAGAATCCCGCAGATCTGATCTCAAGAGGAATTTCACCTGCTCAGCTGAAGGATAATTCCTTATGGTGGAATGGCCCTAAATTGTTGTCATATATTTGTCACAGGCGAAGGAAGTCTCGATTTGGAATTCGCCAAGGATGCCGTACACAGAGCGGAGATTGAAGCTAAGCAACTCACTGCAGTTTGCAACATCATTGTATCTCAATTATTGGTTTCCAACGAGACAATCAACACACTCATCACGAATTGCTCAACGTTCACAAGGATTGAGCGGATACTTGCCTATTGCATTAGATTTCTAGAATTGCCGCAAAGGACATGAAGACCGAGAACTATCTAAATTGATTCTACCTGAGTTGGAGTTAGCAAGACGCGAGGTACTCAAGCATTCACAACGTGTCTACTTCGCGGAAGAACTAAAATGCCTTCAAAACAAAGAGAAGTAAGCAGAACTAGTCCATTACTTCAGCTACATCCATTTCTAGACGAACATGGTATAATCAGGGTGGGCGGCTTCAGGCGGCACCTTGGAGTTTCGAAAGGAAACATCCCATTTTGCTGCCCGCACAATGCAAGATCACATGTTTGCTAATCGCGCTCTACTACATGCTAATCCACAATTGTTGCTGGCATCAGTACGCCAGCAATACTAGCCGCTAAACGCAAGAAATTTGGTGCGTCAGATTTGCCGTTCCTGTGTCTGGTGTGCTAGGCATAACCCAAGAGGGGTAACACAAGCGATGGCATCTCTTCCCAGCGATAGAGTGCAGCCATCTAGAGCATTCGCCGTCACTGGAGTCGATTTTGCTGGACCAATTACTACCCTTGTCAACAAAGGACGAGGTCGGAAAACATACAAATCCTACATAGCATTATTTATATGCTTCGCCACCAAGGCCATTCATCTCGAGGCTACAAGTGAGTTATCTACGACGGCCTTCCTAGGCACGTTACGCTTCATTGGTCGGCGAGGTTCACTTCGAAAGATTTGCAGCGATAACGCCACCAATTTCGTGGGTGCTAAACGCGAGTTACAAGAGTTGTACGCTTTTCTCCGCACATCCATCAACGGGGAAATTGGCGACTCGTTGCAGGAGAGAGGCATAGAATGGAGCTTTATTCCTTCATATTCGCCACATCTAGGAGGTCTATGAGAAGCAGGAGTCAAATCCTGTAAATATCATCTCCGCAGAATCATGGGTAATACCTTGTTTACTTTTGAGGAATTGACAACGTCTCTCGTGCAGATTGAAGCGTGCCTGAATTTCAGGCCGTTGTCACCCCTATCCTCTGATCCGTCTGATCTGGAACCTTTAACGCCAGGACATTTCCTCATAGGAGAACCACTAACCAGTCTTCCGGACAACAATCTAACTGATATAAAGATCAACTGCCTTGATAGGTGGGAAATGGTTCAACGCTCGGTCCAAGAATTTTGGAAACGATGGGCGGTTGAATACGTGTCCAATTTGCAAAGCCGCGTCAAGTGGAAAATTCGCCAAGTCGACGAACTCGTAATCTTAAAGGAGGATAATTTTCCACCGTTAAAATGGAGAATTGGACGAAGTTACCGAAGTTCATCCTGGCAAAGACAATTTAGTACGCGTCGCGATGGTGCGCACGACCACTGGTATCGTTAAACGTGCAATTGCTAAACTTTGCAAGTTACCAGTGAATGATTCATGATATAAAGGAAGATTAATTAATTAATCTTGGTGGGTGTGTTAGCGCATTGACTATCTGTTATCAATTCATCGATCTAATCGCTCCATGCCCGCGTGCGTTAGTAGATAAGTCCCGTCATGGCAAGGACTGTTGCCGAGAGAGGGAGTTGCCTCGTGTACACAGGCGTTGGCGCGACGATAGCGAGACCACGCTGGGTCATTTCCACGCGAGTCGAGAAAGCATGCAGAGGTCCGCGATTGCCATTTAAACATAAAGTTAATTAAAAGTGAATTGTAATCGAGTCAACTATCTATACACAATAAGCGGTAAGAGGTGAATTTACAATATCACCGTCCATAATTCGTATCCACAACTCTCTCGGAATGTGCACATTTGAGACGATTACAGGTCCAGTCTTTTCAGCGCCGTAATCCTTCTCATCATCACTTATTAGGACCGTATCCTGACTGCCAGTAACCAGTCTCCGCCTTGGAGGTTGCACAAGATAGAGCATCAGGCAACTCCTCCAAAACAACAGCTGGCTTTCGCCGCTCTTTCAGCGTACTTCGCCTAGATGAGCCAGAAAGCATTTCACAAATCCCTCAATCAGTATTTTTATCCTTGTTATCCTTGGCGGTAACTATATCGACCTCGGAGCCCGCTGGCAACCCCACGACTTGCCCCTGGCATGATTTCCCCGAAGGGGTCGATCGCTCAAAAGCGGGGACACTACCCCCGGGAAACCATGACGGTGATCCGAATTCCCGCCTTGTCATATCCTTATTAGAACATGTCCATGTTGTGTAATATTGCCAGCGATGAAACAGAAGCCAAGTAACTCACCGGCAGATCACCCAGCTCGCCTCTATCCTGTTCCCGCGGCACTGCCTATCAGCATGGACAACCACCCAATGGCAAGGACGACACCATCGAATGGTCGGTAGGCAAAGGTGTACTACAAGCTAAATGTTGAGCTTACTTCTGTCCATCAACAATTTCACCAAAAGACATCCCACACACAAAATATAGTTTACTCTTGGCAAAGAAATTGGAGTGATACTCACCAACTACTGCCAAGCTATCCCGGCACACTTCCAAGATAGGGAATGAGCAGCAAAACTCAACGTGCTAATCCACATCTTAGAGTATCTCTTCATCAGACCCCCCATTAAAAAATCCCAGTCCATGAAGTCTTTGGCCATCTCGATCTCGGTGCTCGCACCAAGAGAGATCCCCATCAGGATTCAGTGAACCGCACTTAAAAACAAGAACTCCAACAAGTCATTAGAATCCACAAAGTGAAATAACCAGGCCACTACGCGACGCGAAAAATCCAACGAGCGGGCACTAAAGGATCAACGTCGATCCTAAGTTGATCCATCAATATATGATATACATACTATATACATTATTGTTTAATGTTTAAAGTTTAAGCATACTCACACAGTCACTAGCGTCCATGCGCTCCCCACTTAGCCGCTGTTGGGTGATTCACCCACCACCCATTCATCTCGTGGCCGCGCACCACTACTACGGGGGGATCTTTTATAGAGGGCCCACCTCGTCGTCCGAGAAGTCGGGTGCAATCTCGGACGCTCGGTCTCTTCCAGTGGTGCAAGGAAAGAGAGCTCAGGCACCGCGAGTTTACTATACCCGTAGTGGAATCATATCGAGATGCGTCTGGGGATGCCAGATCGCATCGGAAATGGCCCCATCCCTTGCGGAGTTCATGCTAACCCTTTTTTTTTGTTTGCATAGGAGGAGAAAAATCTTCGCAGTGTCCTCTCTCGAGGGGGACCCGGAAAAGACACCCATCGGGGGGGTGGGGGGAAGACGCCCAGCGGCCCGCACCACTGGGTGTGCCGGATTCGACCGCCCCGTGATCTCAAGGATACACCGGAACGACCTACCGACTAAAAAACTCCCCCTGTCCAAGCAGTACCTCACAGCACGCGTGAGAGCACCCCGAGACCGTCAACAGGCATTACTTCAGGGTACTCTCAATATTGCATACGGGATGGCTCCCCCAAAAACGGGTATCGTCTATTTACAAAACTTAAACGCTAGTTGTATATACACTATTTAAAAAGTATTTACAAAGTATTTACATAACCGCTACGAGGAGTCAGAGTCCCGAGAGAGAGAAGGAGGTACAGGCGAATGCACCACCCGGGCCCTCCGATTCCTCTCACGGTCCCTTTCTGCCTCCTCCTTCATTCTCATGACGGTCTCGCAGTAACGTGCGAAAGACGTCCAAGCTTCGGAGGAGCCCACGATGGCCCCAACCACCCGATCGTACTCTCGGTCCAGATCCAGATCTAGTCCGAGAGCCACAAACAAATTCCCTCTCTCCACAGCCCACGAGGGACAGTGAAGGAGGGTATGCGTACCATTATCAACCGCCGCTCTGCAGTGCTGACAAATCGGTGATTCAGTCTACCTTATTTCATATAAATGCGCCTCAAAATACCCGTGACCTACGATAACTTGGGTTATCCTGTAGGTGAGGCCACCATGAGCCCTCGTCATCCAGCTGCCCAATCAATCCACAAGAGCCTCTCGGCAGTTCCCGGCGCAGTCCCATGGGATGGAAGCTCCTCCAGCCTTCTTTTCCACCTGGCTATGGATCTTCTAGTTTCAGCGTCCCGAATCTGGCTCATCGCCCTGGGAGCGACGAAGCCATCTCGCTCCACGAGGAGCCGCCGCTTTAAGTATGACCGTCTGAGTCGATCCGTCAGAAGGTCGAACGAAACCAATCTCGCCAGCAACAAGGACGCCTCGTAAGAAATGGTCTTGTACCCCCGTATCACCCTCAACGCTAACTGCTTTTAAAGTCTCGCCGCATCACGCTGAGTGACCCTATCAGCCGCAACCGCTTGAGCCCAGACAGGGGCCCATATAAAACGACCGACTGCACCACAGTCGCGTACACGCCTACACTCACTCGGGCCGCCGATGTTAGCGATCAGTCTATCAAGAGACGCCGCCATGTTTAACGCTTTAGAGAACAGACGTTGGAAATGCTCCCTAAAGGTTCATCGAGTGTCCAAAACTAACCCCAGGTATTTCATGGTGGTTTTCATCTCGATATCGGTATCGCCTATTCATAGGCTTGCCCGCGGCACCTCCCACGTAAAGGCCATAGCCTCCGTCTTGCCCAAGGACACCTATAGACCAATCGCTCTATGAACCACGGTAGTTACCCCCAGTTCCGCTCTGACCATTGCCTCACGGAAAGACGGACCCTTCAAAAGGGTGTCGTCCGCATAACAAATGGTCGAACACCCCACCGGCAGGCCGACATGCAGGATAGAGTCATATCCGATGTTCCACAGGGTTGGTCCTAAGACCGAACCTTGGAGAACGCCGCACCTCATAGAGGATTTTATATATCGGTCATCAACCCTATCAACATATGAAAGCCACCCATCTGACAGGTATCTCTTCTTATCGATCTGGTTGTCCTTCTTGGTGATCTGAAGGAAGTCAGATCGATCCAGATCGTCATCGTCGTAGGCGTCCATCCTACTCATCTTGGAGAGGGATTTAGATCCAGGAATGTTGCTCCTCTTTGGCTTGCGTTCTCTCTTCTTCCCACAGACCGCAGCAGCATCGGCCGACGTGACCGAATCCATAGACACTGGATCTCGTCTCTGAGCTGTCGATCGGCGCATCCGACGTCGTCTTGATAGGCGACGTCTTGTAACCGGCGAATTCACTATGTCCCCATCCACGACACGTAGTCTGAGTTTTCTGGGGAGACGCACGTCCGATATTATCCTGAGTCCCTTAACACCAACACTGACACTGTTCTCATTGTCACTGACCATTAGAACCGTGTTCTGACTATCAGGTAGTGTTTCGTCCTCACCTTTTGGAAATGGCAGACACCGGTAGCTTCTCCAATACTCCTGCGAACTTATGCCGCTCCAGGAGTGTACTTCTATTACGAGTGCTGGGACCGGGTGTCTCGCACACCCCAGTCCATGATCCCCTCCTCAGCGGCAGCCATATCGGCCGCGGAACCCGCCGGCAACTCCGCGACTGTTTCCCCCGTAGGGATCGATCGCCCGGGAGCGAGGACACTACCTCCGGGAAACCGTGACGAGCATCCGACCTCTTGCCGTATCGTAACCTTTTTTGAGCTGTCTATGTTGTATATATACCGGCGATGAAGAAGAAGCCGGGTGATTCGCCGGCCAATCACCCGATTCGCCTCTATTTACTGCCTAAGTGGACGACCGTCCGACGGCAAGGACGACGCCGCCAAAGGTCGCAAGGCGGGAGTGTACCAAGGTCGATAGCTAGACCTACACCCTTTTTATATTTTCGGACATTATTTATAAAACACTCAGTTGCCGCGCACAGGAGAATATGCTCGAGGAAAAGTGGGATATTTACCACCTCTCGACGAGTATTCCTCAGCATACCTCCATGACATAGGGAGCAGACAGCCAAACCCCAAGGGATAACCTACATCCTGGAGTGTCCATGTCTTCCACCGTGATAGTTCAGTCCCTCGCAGGCCTCTGGCTGTCCTCGATCTCGATGTCCACTCAAGAGAGAACCGAATCAGAGCCTAAAGAATCCTCACTATCACTTCACAGATCAATTTAGTTAGTCACTTTGTGGGGGATTCTTAATATCTCACTAGCGCAGCGAGTGTAGAAAGCTTAAGGATTTTGTAGGTAGCGAGTTGCCTGCGAGCAGCGTGAAAATAATAAAAAAAAAATTATAACAACAGATCGATTAAGGCGTTTATCCTGTACGGTCATGTTAATTTATGCTCATGCAATAAAAATATTTATTATCAGTTACGAGAAAAGTCTCGATCATTATTACTTATATCACATCACACGACAAGCGTGGGCTTGTCTAGAGAATCTGACTTATCAATTGAATCACTTATTCCCACATTGGTGACCCCGACGTGATTCGAAAGGCCGACGTGATTCGAAAGGCCGTTGTGATACGAAAGGCCGTCGTGATACGAAAGGCCGACGAGATTGAAAAGCCGATGTGATCGAGAGGAAGAAGCGATTGATCGGTAACTGTCGTTCGAGCAACATCGAAACGAACTTGGTTTCGGACCGAGCAGAAGTGCACATTGCCGACGTCGTAGCCGACAAGGAAGCTCGTCGCCGACGCCGTGGCCGACAAGGAGGCCCATCGCCGACGTCGTAAACAGCAGGAGGCCCATCACCGATATCGTGACCGGTCGCAAGGCTCCATCGCTGAGGCAGGGGCCGGCGGAAAATTCTCGCCGTCGGAAGCACCGCAGGGACATATCCAACGACAGGCGCACAGCGTCCCAACATGGGAACCGCACGGGCCAGCCCAGGAGCCGACATTCAGGACGCCATCGCCGTCGCCGCCATTGTGACCTGTGAAGGACGACATACCCGCCATTGTGACCTGTGAAGGACGACTTCGCCACTATTGTAGTCGGGCAAGTTGTGTACGCAGTGCGTTAGTTTTTAAGCGCGCGTAATCCGGCAAAACAGGAAAGTAGACCCTCTGCGCTTTTCTTCACGAGGTCAATTTCACGAACGTCAATTAACAATTTCTCCATTATTGACAGATTAGCATTGACCTATCGAAATTTTTATAGCGCGCGCGTAAGCGGTTAATATTTAAGGCCGTTAGGAAGTACTGATTGTTCACCAGCTTCATCACGGTAGACGTATAGTCATGGCTCCTCCTACCAACGAGGAATTGCAGGAGCAAGTGATGCAGCTGCAAGCAATGCTTCGGCAGATGCAGGGCAATGTGGTCGACAATGTCACGTGGATTCATATAGGGTTGCGAAAATTCCGCCGTTCTTAATTAAAGATCCGGTAATATGGTTCATTCAAGTCGAGGCCACCTTCGAGGCCGCTCGAATCACAGAGCAAAAGACTAAGGCGCATCACGTAATTATGTCTCTGGACGCCGAAGCAATCGCATGCTGCAGAGATCTCATCGCGGAGCGATGTGAACGAAAATTAAACACCAAATTAAAACAACGTATTATTGAAAATTTTTCAGCGTCAGCTGAAAGTCAACTGCGACAACTAATTAAAGGCCAAGTGCTTACGTCAGGGAAACCGTCGCAAATCCTCAGTCGACTTCGTAACTTGAACTCTGACAAACGATGTGACGACGCCGTAATAAAAACTGTGTTCTTTGAACACGTATCACCGCACATTAGAAGTATTCTTGCGACTACCGAAAGCACGAATCTGGACAAGCTAGCCAAAATAGCGGATAAAATAGTTGAGACCGTGGGTGATTCTGCGCAGTGTGCCGCCGCATCGTCGTCAGAGTCTAAGCCGTCCGACTTAGAAGCTAGGATCGACCGTCCGGCTGCTGATATTGCCACCCTCGCGACTGAGGTCAAGCGATGCAGCAGATCTCAGTCGAGAGACAAGGCAAATAAAAATCGTAAGCGTTCCAAAAGAAGAAGCTCTCGTGTCTGCTAGCCGCATCGTACTTTCGGGGAACAAGCGCGAGTCTGTAAGGGAACTGAAAAATTCCCGTGCCTTTGGTCAAAGCCCAAGGCTTTAACGGATGGAAAGGCGGGGGAATAGAATCGTCTGCGAGGAGACAGGTATGGCAGGCGTCGATTTTTCTATCTGTCTCCACATCCGCGATCGAGTCACCGGAGTATTTCTTGTAGATACGGGGGCAGAAATTTCGCTGCTTCCCAGCACTTACGCGAAGAAACAAAACTCCGACCAATTTCAAACTTTACGCAGCAAACAATACGCGTATAGACGCGTATGGGGAGTCGTTCCGAACGCTACATTTAGGAATACGCCCGATCACATGGAATTTCTGCATAGCATCAGTTCCGTACCCGATTATTGGGGCCGACCTGATTGCACATTACGGTCTCCTTCCGGACCTTAAAGGTCGTAGACTCATCGACTCACAAAACAATGTGTATGTATCGGGCATTGTCAAATCAGTACCACAGCTTGCCATTAGCACGGTCAAACCCAGTACGAAATTCGCGAGCATCTTATCTGAATTTCCGGAGGTCACCGGTTTAGAACAGGCAACTCCGAATTGCAGTAGCGATGTTCGTCATTATATCATTACCACGGGCCCGCCGGTAGACGAGCGCCCCAGGCGGTTAAGTCCGGTAAAATTAAAAGCGGCAAAGGCTGAATTTCAACGGCTAGTCGAAGCCGATATTTGCCGTCTGTCCAATAGTCCATGGACAAGTCCCATTCACATGATACCGAAAAAAGACGGATCATGGAGGATCTGCGGCGATTACCGTCGTCTTAACGCAATTACCGTGCCGGATAAATTTCCCGTACCGCATTTGCACGATTGCTCCTCCAACCTGCGTGGGAAAGTCATTTTCTCTAAGCTAGATCTGTATCAGGCATACAACCAAATTCCAATGGTGTCGGAAGATATTCCGAAAACGGCTGTTGTTACGCCCTTCGGGCTGTTCGAATATAAATTCATGACATTCGGTCTTAGAAACGCGAGTCAAACATTTCAGCGTCAAATCTTCCGCGCTCTAGGCGACCTGGAATTTGTGTTTGCATTCATCGACGACATACTCATAGCGTCGACGTCTCTTGAAGAGCACGAAGCTCACTTACGCATTGTGTTACAGCAATTAAAAAAGTTTTATTTCCGACTCAATGTAGATAAATGCGAGTTCGGCAAGTAAGAATTAGAATTCCTCGGCTTTACGATTAACAACGAAGGTTGTAAACCAACACTCGATAAGGTTAGGCTATTCGCAAATTTCCAAGGCCTAACACTCGAATTGCGTCGCTTTCTTGGCCTTGTCAATTTTTATCGTAAACTACTGCATAATGCAGCTATCGTTCAGGCACCATTAAATGAGTACCTTTGCGATTTACGCAAAAACGACAAAAGGACAATCTTATGGACGCCAGTGGCTGAAGAAGCGTTTAATAGGTGCAAGGAGAGTCTGGCCAACGCGACCATACTCTCTCACCCCTCCGACGCAGCCGAGACGCGCCTCGTTTGTGACGTGTCAGATTTCGCCATTGGGGCCGCCTTCGAACAACGTCTGGATGACTCGTGAAAACCGCTCGCATTCTTTTCGCGCAAATTAAATTCAGCGCAACAGAACTACAGCGCGTACAATAGGGAGCTTACGGCGATCGCTGAGGCAATCAAATACTTCCGTTATTTCCTTGAAGGGCAAAATTTCAAAATTGTGACCGATCACAAGCCTGTCATCTACGCGTTCATGCAACGCTCCGAAAAGGCATCACTTCGGCAACAGAGACAACTTTCATTCATCTCGCAATTCACCACGAATACCTATCGGGCAATGATAATATCGTGGCGGATTCCCTTTCCCGCATCGAAGCCATTCGTTTACCTGCCGAGATCGAATTAAATGAGCTTGCACAGCAACAAGAACAAGACGAGGAGCTACGGTCCATCCGCGAATCTCCTGAATTTCCGCTTACTATGAAGCGAATTCAGTGGCGGCCGACGCATACTACACTTTACTGCGAAATGACCGGCGAGGCAATCCGCCCCTATATACCGGTATCTTTACGCGAGATCGCGTTTTTCACTTGTTCCATGACGCGGCTCATTCGGGCCCTAAAGTCACTGATCGAGTAATCCGTCAACGGTATGTGTGGCCTAACATGCATCGCGATATCGCAAAGTGGTGCAAAAATTGTCTTGATTGTCAGCAGTCAAAAATTACCCGACACGTTCAATTACATCCTGAAAAATTTGTCGCACCCGACGGGCGTTTCGAGCATGTTCACATGGATCTAATAGGTCCCTTGCCNCCAAAACGATAACTACGGATCAAGGTAGCCAGTTTGAAGCGCAACTTTTTACTGCACTTCTTCAGCTGATCGGCTGTCAACGAATTCGTATCACGGCGTATCACCCCGCCTCGAATGGTATGATCGAGCGGTGGCATAGAAGCTTAAAAGCTGCTATAATGTGTAATGCTGCTTGGTTAACACAAAATTCGACATTTCAAACACAGTAAAAATCAAGGTTTTTGTATGAAACTCAAAGCGATATAAACTGAATATTATTAGCAGATGTCTAACCTCTTTGAAAACGCCAAAATCAGTTGTCACTATGAACCATTTGTGGGATTATGTGACTCAATTGATAAGTCAGTTCCTCTAGACAAGCCCACGCTTGTCGTGAAGGTTGGTCACGAGTACTTTCGACCATACTATTAGGTCTGCGTACTCATCTCCGCCTTGACACCGGCGCATCGCCTGCGGAATTTGTTTACGGAACGACACTGCGCGTCCCCGGAGAATTTTTACTGCCGGATGACTTCACTCCTAGTGAGGGGAATCACTACAAATTTTCATTGAGGAATTCCGCGAGCATATGCGCAAAGTTAAGCCAATCTCGATAGAGCACAAGCACAAGAAACGCGCATTCGTATTTAAAGATTTATATTCATGTTCCCATGTTTTTCTACGGGTGGGCGGTACCAAGAGAGCGTTAGAGCGTCCCTACACCGGCCCTCACAAGTTATAAATCGTGTCACTTATTCCCATAACTTCTCAAAGTTACACATATGTACACACTATTTACACTATTTACACTATATACAAGTTTAACAGTCCGTTCATATTGTCTCACCACACAGTTATTAGCGTTCGTGCGCTCTCCACTTGGCCGCTGTTGGATGATTCACTCATCACCTATTTATCTCGTGACCGCGCACCGCTACCACGA
This sequence comes from Acromyrmex charruanus, assembly GCA_017607545.1. Lineage (NCBI taxonomy): Eukaryota > Metazoa > Arthropoda > Insecta > Hymenoptera > Formicidae > Acromyrmex > Acromyrmex charruanus. Next base: position 295,663 of record JAANIC010002712.1, read on the forward strand.
GACAGGGGGACCTTTTATAAAGGTCCAATTTGTCGTCCGACAAGTCAGGTGCAATCTCGGATGCTCGGTCTCTTCCAATGGTGCATGGGAAGAGATTACGAGAGCTCAGGCACCGCGGGTTCGCTAGACCCGTAGTGGAATCATATCAAGATGCGTCCGGGGATGCCGGATCGCATCCGAGATGATTCCACCCCCTGCGGGGGGATCATGCTAACCCTTTTTTTTTTGTTTGCGTAGGAGGAGAAAAATCTTCGCAACGCCCTCTCACGAGGGGGGTCCGGAAGGGACACCCATCGCGGGGGAGGGAGACGCCCAGCGGCCCGCACCACTGGGTGTGCTGGATTCGAACGCCCCGTGATCTCGAGGATACACCGGAACGGCCGCCTATCGACTAAAAAACTCCCCCTCTTCCTAGCACTACGTCCAGGTATATTTGGGAGTGCCCCGGAACCACCGACAGATATTACGTCAGGGCACCCCCAATTCCATGGAATGGCTCCCACCTCCCGTACGGGAATCTCTATTTACAATGCCTTAAACCTAATTCAATACGCTGTTTATTTACAATATTTACATACTATGAGGAAGAATGGTTCGAAAGAGGAGGAGGCAGTACAGGTGTATGTACTGTTTCATCTCCCCGCCCCCCTCATGGTTCCTCTCCGCTTCCTCTTTACATCTCATGACGATCTCGCAATAGTTTGCGAAGGCCGTTCACGCCTTCGCCCACGTTGGCCCCAATCACCGAATTGTACTCTCTGTCCACATCTAAATCCAGACAGAGCCGCAAATAATTCTACCCTTTCCACCGCCCACGGGCAGTGAAGTAGGGTATGCACGGCATTGTCAACCGCCGCGCCGCAATATCGGCAAATCGGCAAAATTTCTGACTTTTGTATTTCGAACAGATATGCCTCAAAACACCCATGTCCCACGATGACCTGAGTCTGTATGTGAGATCACCATGAGCTCTCGCCATCCATCTATCTAGGATATTCACTAGAGCCCTCCGAACAGCTCCAGGCGCGCTACGGGGAAGCTCTTCAAGCCGCCTTTTCCATTTGACCACCGACCTATTTGTTTCTTCTTCCCGTATCTCGTTCATCATACGAGCAGTGATGAAACCATCTCGGTCTATCAGTTCCCTACGTTTCAGATAAGATCGTCTCAATCGATCGGCAATCAAATCGAAGGGAATCATCTCAAGCAAAGAAGATGCCTCGTATGAAATCGTTTTATACTCTCTAATAACCTTGAGAGCTAACTGCCTTTGTAGCCTATCTACATCATGCCGTATCGTACGGTCTGTCTTAACCGCCTGAGCCCAAACGGGGGCTCCATATAATAAAACGGATAAGACTATAGTTGCATATGCCCTGCGTCACTCCCCCGGGCCTCCAATATTGGCCGTTAGTCTACCGAGAGCCGAGACCATATTCAACGCTTTCAGAATAAGCCGACGAAAGTGCTCCCGAAACAACCATTTTGAGTCCAGAACTAACCCTAGGTATTTCATGGATGTTCTTATCTCTATTTCAACATCTCCTATTCGCAGGTTCGCTTGCGGTACCTCCTACATAAAGGTACCTCCCATAGCCTCCGTCTTGGCAATGGACACTCTAAAACCTAATCGTTCTATCATTCTAACCAAAACTGTTGCCCCCAACTCGGCTCGAACCATTGCCTCGCGAAAAGACGGACCCCTCACGACCAAAGTGTCGTCCGCATAGCATATGGTCACCCAAATAGTAACTTGAGACGGAAGACGGAATCATATCCTATATTCCACAGAATCGGTCCTAATACCGAACCCTGCGGAACTCCACATGTCATAGGACACTTGACATATTTATCGTCTCTGTCAACGTAAGACAGCCTCGGAGAGATACCCATCAAGGATACGCTGGAGATATCCCGGAACCCCTTTCTCAACGAGAGTATCCCCAATGACGGGCCACGGAAGGGAATTAAAGGCATTGGCTATGTCAAATGGCACAGCCAACACCACAGCCCCATCCCACACCTCGTCATCCACAATCGATCGGAGTCTCCAAATCGCATCTATCGTCGACCTATGAGATCGGAAACCACATTGAATCTCCGCGATACCCCTAGACACATCCAAACACCTCACAAGACGATCGCATATAACCCGCTCGAACAACTTGCCTACCTCGCTCAGCAGACAAATCGGCCGGATGGAGCAAATCAGGCTTTCTTGATTTCTTTAGGAGCATCAACCGTGCCATCTTCCAGCATCCCGGAAAGACGCCTCCCCTGAGGCATGCCGTAAAGCAACGTGCCCACAGCCCTGTCAAAATATCCGATGTACTTTTGACGACCCGGCCCATCACTCCATTCGGACCAGGCGCCTTGCCAATATTAATTTTCGCAACGGCTGCAGCGATCTCCTCCCCAGACACCGCCAGAGTATCATCCCACCCAGCGGGAGAACGGGACAAACCGATATTCTCCGCCTCAGGCGGAAATAACACCCCAACCATATCCTCAACTACAGCCAGAGCAAGAGACTACCAACCGGAATGCCCCTGCACGCAGTTTGCCGAGGACAATCCGATACGGCATGCCTCAGGGGTCCTATCTAGGGTGTCCAATAGACTCCTCCACAAATTCATCTTCGACCTTCTAATAGCACCTCTTAACGATTTCCTTGCATCACGCAGATCCCCCCAGAGGCCCCAGACTGTCTCCGAGTCACAGTATCTTCGTCGTTTTCTGATTAAACGTCTTCGAATCGTCTTTCGAACGCACCGGGATCGCAAATCCGCAATCTCCTCATTCCACCAATAGACTGAAGGTCTACCAGTGGATTTCAGTCGCCGCATCGATACGTCCGACATCTCTCTCAATGCGACATTAATCCTGTCCTCCAGAGATCCCACCCATGTCTCCCTGAGGAGAGGACCATGCTTTAACATAGGCCGCCGCACACAGCAAATCTATGTTCATACGTCCGACATTCCACCGAGGAAAAAATTTTTTAGCGACTCTCGTAATGGGACCCACTAGATGCTCCTGTACTCTCATCAAGACATAGCGGTGGTCAGAAAGAGATTCCACCGCCACATGTCAGTCGCAAATACTTCTGACAGCCGAAAACGTAGTCCACGAAAGATCCACGCAAAACACGCCACGCGGGTGTACACACGTAGGCACAAATCCGACATTAAGAAGGGTTAAGTCTAAACCTCCAGCCCATCCCGCCAGAATCTTTCCTCTGCGATTCGTACCGTCGGCGTCCCATATCGAAAACCTAGCGTTGAAATCCCCAAGCACGAGCAACGGTCTTTGATCATACGATTGAATCTTTATCCCTAAGTCGAAAAGACTCTTTTCAAAATTAGCCTCCGATATACTGGGGGAGAAATAACAACTAAACACCACCATTCTCCCCCACTCGACCGCGACGAAACCCTCCCCACGAAAGAGGCGAGCATGGGATCTCAACGCAGGAACACCGCCACACCAACGCAGCAGCCGGCGGATCATCTGAGGAAAAGAGCCAACTTCCATTCTGCACAACTGAGTGTGGCTTCGATACCACGACGAGACCAAGTCTCAGTTCCTCGCACACTCGCGCAATCATGTCCTGCGCAGGCCTTGATTGGTTAACATTGATTTGTCCAATATTAGTCATTGGGCGGACCGGATACCATTACCCCCTCCACAGGTGCACACCTCCCAACGCAGAAGCAGCTGCGCTCGGCTCCCCGCGGCTCCACGTCTATATCGTCCTTATCAGTCCTTTCTGCATGCGCAGTTATTCGCCCCGGGCTATTATAAGCGGCGCATCCTTCCCCTCCAGCTCTGTGATCAGCCGGCAGGCCCCTAGCAGCACATACCGGACAATGAGACAGAGCCCTACAGCCAACTGTCGTGTGGCCTTCCTTTCCACAGTTAAAGCACATACAGCTCCTATCAACGATATTTCTGCAGTTGACTCTCCTATATCCTATTGTGAGGCATTTATAACATTGGAATCTTCTTTTTGCAAGTGGTACCATGCGAACTCGCGACACGTAAACCTTCATCCTTCTGCAACAGCTAGTAATAGGACTCCGGGCATTGCATCCAAGTGGTGTTGAGACCACCTCTACCAGGTCTCAACGGCCCCACACGAATGTCCCCCAGTTGCATCTTTCCGCGAGCTGCAACGGCCTCCGCAATTTCCACTGCCGTTACTGAATCGTCCAAGTCCAACAGACGAAATTCAGCTCTCCTCACAGGACGCACAACTCTAACTCCCTTTTTATCCTTAAAAAGGGAGTCCAACTTAGTCGCCAGCGAGTCGACCTTAGAACCGGCCCTCTCCCCTAGTGTTTCCACCAATAGACCGTCAGTCTGCGCCCTTCTAATTCTTGTGTCCGTAATGCCCAACTCGTCCGAGATCTTGCCTCCCCCATTATTTCCGCATATGTAGGACCTCCTTCCTCGCAGCGGATGAGTACCATCGCAGAGTTCAGTCTCCGCGACTCTGCACGGGGAGGCCGCACTGCAGAAACCGCCGCCTGCGTTCCAGGCGTGAACACCGGATCGATGCACAACAACACCGGATCGATCCCCCGCCCCCCACATTTACCATCTCGCACAACCGCCGCAAACGATACGTCTTTCTTCTTAAATGCGGCACTATCATTGTTCGACACTGCCGCCGTATAGTCTTGTGTTAAGACTACACCTCCCTCGATGTTGGTCTTATTGCACTTTTTATGTCTTTTGTTCCTCTTCCTCTTTGACACCATCTCCCACGCTTCGCCCCTATCAGGGCCAGAGGAAGGAAGTCAGCCAGAGTCACTCTGCTGTATATCATTCCGTCCTTTTATTGCATGGGTGGCAACTATGCGGCCCTCTCCATCCACCGCCTTCCTTTGTGCGGTATAATCCTCTGGTATCCTTTTTGAAACCTCTTTCAGGGGAGGACGAAAGACCGGAGGGATATCCCTGGTCTCCCGAATATTCCGATCCCTAAATCGCCTACTCAAAGGTACGGGTTCCGGGGAGTCAAGGTCAGGCACATTGCCCATATCTCCCCGTCCATCCTTTCCTATTCCTTGTCAAGAGCTCTCGGCGCAGAGATTTAACCTCTTCACGAAGGCTATCCCTGTCTGCATGTATCACCTCCATCTACTCTTTAAGTCCTGCAATCTCCCGCTCCAGATCCAGACACCTGACACTCATGACAGGTCTACCTCGGCAGGCCTCTGAGCCCTCGTCGAGTTCTCCGCCAAATGTACTGCTTGCCTAGTCACCTCTACGCCAATAATTATTTGTCGGCGGTCACCTTTCATTGACGTCGTTTTCTTTTGGGCATTACTTGCTGCGTCAAGAACCCTCAAGGTCTCAGTCATTACCGTCTTAGGCGACATTTGCGGAAACAGGTAAGTGACTTCATCCACCGCAACTTTCTGCCTGTACAATGCATCATCCAAAAAGCACTCCTGTACTTTCCTGCGTTTACCTACCTGGTAATCTTTTTTTGTAATCTGCAAAAAGTCAGATCTATCCAAGACGTCATCTTCGTAATCTATCCTATTAGCACTCATTTTTGAGAGTGACTTAACACCTGGAACGTTGCTTCCCTTGGGTTTCCGTCCCCTTTTCTTGCCTCTCGGCACCGCGTCTTGACGTACCAGAGTTGGGTGTCTTACCTATGCTCCAACTGGTAATTTTGCCTTTATCGATAGCCATATCGGCCGCAGAGCCCGCCGGCAGCTCCGCGACTTACCCCTGGTTTGATTTCCCCGTAGGGGTCGATCGCCCGGGACACTACCTCCGGGAAACCGTGACAGGGATCCGACCACCTGCCGTGTGTTATCATTTTCCGAACTTATGCTCATTTTGTTATATCGACGATGACCTTCGAACGAGGGGCTCACCTGCACACCTCTCGCCCAGCCCCTAGCCAAGCCTGCAAGATGTTACACGGTCGCCCATCAGCAGGGGGGACCCTACCACCAACGAGTCGAACAAGGAGATAGCTCCTCACCAGGGGCCCAACAAGAAAGTGGCCCAGTTTGACCAGCACTTAATACACTATGTACTATCCAAAGAATGGTGAAGACGTACTCACCATTCGAAGTCTTTCCAAATCATCCTTATCAGGGAAGGGAATAAGCACCGCAAAACTCTCAGAAGGAGATAACCCACTCCCATTGCTCCTCCGAACAGTCACCAAAGACCACAGCCTCAACTCAAATCAACCGACACAATTTAAACATGAGTGTCGCCAATCGGTCCACACATCTACTACGGAATACTAAAACAACTCTCGGCCTGAGCCGCGCTTTCAGCATTCCAACGCAGAAGCCCATCGATACAAAGATGTCACACTGTCTAGCAGGACCCATCAGCGCACCGACCAACACATCCAACACTTCAGGAAGAAATCAGTCCCCTAGCCATTCCAGTGCCAATATATAAATTGTCCACATTCATCCACACTTCCAACACTCGACTTCCAAATCCATTCGTCCGTAAAGTCCCGCGTGGACATCCCCCCGTGGCCGCTATTGGGTGGTTCAACCACCATTCATTTCGTGGCCGCGTACTACCACGAGACAAGGGGACCTTTTATAAAGGGCCCACTTCGTCGTCCGAGAAGTCGGGTGCAATTTCGGACGCTCGTCCTGTGGTGCAAGGGAAGAGATTACGAGAGCTCAGGCACGGGCTCGCTAAACCCGTAGTGGAATCATATCAAGATGCGTCCATGGGTGCCGGATCGCATCCGAGATGATCCCACCCTCTGCGAGCATCATGCTAACCCTTTTTTTTTTGTTTGCGTAGGAGGAGAAAAATCTTCGCAGCGCCCTCTCCCGAGGGGGACCCGAAAGGGACACCCATCGGGGGGAGGGGGGGGGNGAGGGGGGGGAGGAAGACGCCCAGCAGCCCGCACCACTGGGTGCGTCGGATTCGACCGCCCCGTGATCTCAGGGATACACTGGAACGGCCACCTACCGACTAAAAAACTCCCCCTGTCCAAGCAATACCTCGAGACACATATGAGAGCACCCCGGGACCGCCAATAGGCATTACTTCAGGGAGCTCTCAGTGTCACAGACGGGATGGCTCCCACCGCACAAAACGGGCATCGTCTACATTTACATAATTTTAAACGTTATGTATATACAATATTAGTATATATACAATATTTATATAGTATTTACAATTTGACTTAACAGCTACGAGGAGTCAGAGTCTCGAGAGAGAGGAGATATGGGCGGATAAACCACCCGGGCCCTCTTACGATCCTTTTCTGCCTCCTCCTTAAATTTCATGACGGTTTCGCAATAACGTGCGAAAGCCGTCCACGCTTCAGAGGAGCCCATGGTGGCCTCAATTACCCGATCGTACAGATCTAGATCTAGTCCGAGAGCCATAAACAAGTTGCCTCTCTCCATAGCCCACGAGGGACAGTGGAGGAGGGTATGAGTACCGGTATCGACCGCCGCTCTACAGTGTTGGTAGATCGGCGAATCGACCTTTCTAATTTCGTACAAGTACGACTCGAAGCACCCGTGACCCACGATAACTTGGGTCATCCTGTAGGTGAGGCCACCATGAGCCCTCGTCATTCAGTTGCCCAGTCGACCCACTAGAGCGCGCTTCGGACAACAGTCTCCGGCGCATCTCGTGGAAGCTCCTCCAACCTCCTTTTCCACCTGGCTACGGATTTTTTGGTTTCCTCGTCCCGGATTTGGCTCATCGCCTTGGGAGCGACGAAGCCATCTCACTCCACGAGGAGGCGCCGCTTCAAATATGATCGTCTAAGTCGATCCGCTAGAAGGTCAAACAGGACCAATGTCGCTAGCAATAACGACGCCTCGTACGAGACGGTCCTATACCCTCGAATCACCCTCAACGCCAACTGCCTCTGCAGTCTCGCTGCATTCCGCCAAGTGGCTCCGTCAGCCGCGACGGCCTGAGCCCAAATAGGGGCCCCATATAGAATGATCGACTGAACTACTGTCGCGTACACCCTACGCCTACACTCCCCCGGTCCGCCGATGTTAGGGGTCAATCTACCGAGAGACGTCGCCATACTCAATGCCTTAGGGAACAAACGCTGGAAGTGCTCCCTAAATGTCTATCGAGAGTCTAGGACTAACCCCAAGTATTTCATAGTAGTCCCTACCTCGATGACGATATCTCCTATTCGCAGGCTCGCCCGTGGCACCCTCCACGTAAAAGCCACAGCCTCCGTTTTCCCCAAGGAAAGCCTAAGGCCCAGTCGCTCTACGGACCTTACTACAATAGTCGAGTCCCGGTATTTACGTCGTAATCTAATAATGCGTCTTCAGACGCGAACGCAACGACCTCGAAGATCAGAGATCTCGTCGTTCCACCAGTACACTGATGGTCTACCAGTGGCTTTTAGACGCGGCATAGAGACGTCCGAGATCTCTCGCAACGCACCATTAATTTTGTCCGCTAATTGGTCCGCTGACATATCCTCCAGAGGAGAAAACGACCATGCCTTCACGTTGGCCGCCGCGCACATCAGATCCATGTCGACCTTATCAGTACTCCACCGAGGAAAATGTTTTCCGAATGCGTCCCTTCTAAGAGGGCCCCCTGCCTGTTCTCGTATCTCCATAAAAATATAACGATGGTTCGAAAGGGACTCAGTATTCACCACGCCAGTCACGAATGTATCTAGCGGCTGAGGCCCATGACAGGTCCACACTAGACGCTCCTCGCGGATGTACACAAGTGGGCACGAACTCCTCATTCAACAGAATTAGATCCAGCCCAGCCGCCCAGCAGGATAAGGTCCTGCCTCTGCGGTTGGCGTCACCCCGATCCTACGCAGGAGACCGAGCGTTAAAATCTCCTAGTACTAGAAGAGGTCTGCGATCACATGCTTGAATGCACGCACTTATATCGCAGAGTCCCCTCTCAAATTCTGCATCCGGCCGGTTGGGAGAGAAGTAGCAGCTGAAAACTACTACTTTTCCCCATTCCACCGCGACAAAACCTTCCCCCTTAAATAGAGGAGAACATGGAACATCATCTCCAGAATACTGCCAAACCAACGCGGCAGTCGGTGGAATATTCGTGGAGAAGAGCCAACGTCCATCGCAGATAGAATGCGGCTCCGAGACCGCCACGAGACCGAGTCTCTCCTCCTCACACACTCGCGCGATCAAATCTTGTGCTGGCCGCGACCGGTTAACGTTAATTTGTCCAATATTAACCATTGGGCGGGTCAGCTATTACACCCTCCTCCGCAGGGGCGACAACTTCCGGCGCAGGAACAGTCCCAACAGCCACGGTCGCGTGCACCGGACTGTTGTAGGGAACGCATCCCTCCCCGCCACCTCTATGTCCTGCAGGTAGCATCCTTGCAAACAGGACAGTGAGGCGAAGCCCGACAGCCAACAACCGTGTGACCTTCCTTACCGCAGTTGAAGCACCCGCTGCTCCTGTCTACAGTGCTCCTGCAGTTTGCCCTAGTGTGACCTACCACGGAACACCTGTAACATTGTAACCTCCTCTTGACTAATGGAATCATACGCACTCGCGACCAACCTATGCGAAGTCCTCCGTCCTTCTGCAGTAGATCCGCGCATGACTCCGGGCACTGCAACCACGCATAATTGAGGCCACCCCAGGCCTCAATGGACCCACGCGAATGTCTCCAGGTTGTACCTTCCCTCGTGCCGCGACGGCATCTCTGATCTCCTCGGTCGTCACAGATTCGTCCAGATCTAGTAGACGATACTCGACCTTTCTGATCGGGCGCACCACCTTTATTCCATTTCGATCCTTGAAGAGGGTGCTGAGCTTCTCTGCCAGAGAGTCCGCCTTTGTCACAGCATCCTCTCCCGGGATCTCCACCAGCAAGCCACCAGTCTGGGCACGCCTTACTCTGGTGTCCGTTATGCCTAGCTCGTCGAGAGGGACACCGCATCTGGCCTCACCCATTACCTCCGCGTAGGAAGGACCACCCTCGTCACAGCGGATCATGACTACCGCTGAGTTCCGCTTTCGTTCCGACAAGAGACCTCCCCTTCCTAAAGTCTTCCTCAGGCCGCCCACCTCGGCGGTAATCACCCTGACTTGCGCCGATCCGGCAAACTACCCAGAGATAGTGGGTAGGGCGAGATCCTCGATCTCATTGAAGAATCCGGGGATCGAGGATTTGCATTCCAGGCTATCATCGGGGATGATCCGCCCCTTATCTGGGAGATGAGGGATCCGGAGAGCCGGGCAAAGACCGACAAGTTGGTGGAGAAACTGTCGATGGTCTTCGCGGATCGGGATGACGTGTCCCGTCCGTCGAGGACAGCTGAGATACGCGCCTCGACAACTCGATCACCCCCACAGAGGTGGTCGAGGAGCTCGCGGGGGCCTGTGGGCGCCTCCCACAAGAATTCAAAGTGGAGGACGTCAGGAGGGCCCCTATGGGATAGGGTCGTGTTGAGTGAGATGCCCAGTGGAAGCGACAAAAAAACTGCTGGCCGCCCCCTATGTCAAGGTGGAGTGGTCCAATTACTGGCCCGAGGCCTGCAGTGCTATAGATGTCTGGAGGTCGGGCACGTGCAGCAGAGGTGCACCAGCACCATCGACCGTTCGGGGGGTGTTGCTACCGATGCAGGGTCATCGGCCATGCGGCACGAGATTGCCGCGCAAAGGCCAATTTCCCCGCGTGCCGGGGCTTCGGGGCACCGCATCGCGGATGCGCCACCGCGAAGATGAAAGGGAAAAAGGGGGGCTTGAAGCCCAGCGAGAGTCTGCGGCCTCTCTGCCAGGGCAGACTCTCGCGGCGGCAGCAGCGGTGGCGACGACGTCCGCCGTTGCCGATGTCGAGATGGCCGCCATGCCGGGGACACCTTCGTCCTCGGTGCTGAGTAAAAGCGCAACGGCGGCAGCTAATGACCATACCGAAAGTATGGACGTTGGGGTGGGCGAGGAACGGGGGACTGAATAATGTCCTGCGCCCTCGCCCAGATCAACCTCAACTACTCGGCCGGGGCATTGCATGCTCATGCAGTGCCTCGCCGAGTGGGGGGGAGGGCTGGCCATTACCGCTGACCCCTACCGCATCCCGGAGAGCCACCCCAACTGAGCAGGGGACTCTCTGGGTTGAGTGGCGGTGGCCTACCTGCACATGCGCGACACCCCGCCGATGATTCCCATATCGGCGGAGGGATTCACTCTAGTAAAGTGGGGGCCCATCGATTGTTGCAGGGTGCTACTTCCCTTCTCGCCTAGGCAGGAGGGAGTTTGAGGACGCCCTGGAGTCTCTGGGAGAGCATATTCGCAGACGCTTCTCCAGGCTGATCTTGGTGGGAGGGGACTTTAACGCCCACTCGGTGGAGTGGGGGTCCCCGACCATCGACTCCAGGGGGGACAGCACCCTGCAGTGGGCGGCGGAACTCGGCCTCGTCTTTTTGAACAGAGGCCGGGTCAGCACCTTTGTGTGGCCGCGGGGGGAGTCCATCGTCGACCTGACATGGGCGACCCCCGCGGCGGTTCTCAGAATCATCGGATAGCGCGTGGACGCTGGCTCTCTCGGTGAACAGTCCGATCACCGGATTATTAGGATGGAGCTGGTATCCGCGCCAGCGGAGGTGCAGCGGAGACGCCACCGCCAAAAAGAAGAGCGTCGATGGGCCTTCAAGAAGTTGGACCCCGGGGTCCTCGAGGTGAGCTTCCTTTCTTCCACCTGGCCGGAACGTAACTCAGACATCACGGTGGAAGGGGAGGCCGACTGGCTCGGGGACGCGCGCATGCGACGCGTCGATGTCTCGCTGTCGACCAATGCGTAGGAAGGCGGCCTATTGATGGTCTGAGGAACTGCGCTGGGCCGCCGTGGCCGCCAAACAGTTGTACAAATTGGTATTGACCGCCCCGATTGAAGAAATTGGTTATTTTACATTCTCCAACAATAGCGATGTCGTTTCACCAAGCGAAGTGTTTCCAAATTTCATTTTTATCTTTGACGAAGTGGCATGCGATAAGCAAGACACGATCAGAGAGTACTTTGCGATGGGTCGACACGCGGACGTTTACTGTTTCTATCTCTGTCAGACGTATGCAAATATATCAAAGCATCTTATACGTGATGCAAATCTGTTCAAACAAGATAGTTCCAATCTGAAACATGTATACAATGACCATGTAAATATCGACATGTTTTACAAGAATTTTTGCGAACTGTGTCGGCTGCTGATGTCAGCAAAAGTATGGATTTGTAGTGATAGACAAAGACAGTGCGCTCACAAATGGACGATACAGAAAAGGATTTAAATATACGATACCGTAACGTGGTTAATCGTTGTCGATACGTCAACTACGCAACATACCTTCTCGAGATAACATGGATAGCAGCAAAGAGCTGAAGGATCGTGAGAGGATAGCGAAGCAGATTACGAAAACCAGTGATACAATTCGTAAAAAGTGTCACGCTTTGAAAACTAGTGAAATAAACGAAGACATAGCGCTAGAGAGACACTTTCAGCCTTATCGAACCTCTGAAACAGATTGAAAACACCGTTGGCAAGGAATCTCAATCGATTAAGAAAGAAGTAAATATTGAAAAGCATAAAATTATTAAGAAACAAAACCCTAAAGGTAACGAAGGTAACGGAAATGATAGTTTTTGAATGGATAAAGCATGGCTTCAATTAACACCATCGCCTAAAAAGCAACGTCACAAAAGAACCGATTGTCATGTATTCATTTAATTCTACATTGACCGCATCACGCAAATTATGTATATATTATGTATATATATTTATGTATGTATATATTGTACGAACATTTACATTCTCCCTTAGCCGAAGATGTTTATGAAATGCCCAATGAACCTCTTGAAACGTTAGTTAAACAGTCTTTGCAAACGCAACAAGTTCGTGAAGAGTTGCATGATCAACTAGAGCCGCTGAGACAAAAATATGTAAACATGCTTCTCAGTGGCGACAGAGAAAAGGGGATCGATCACGTTTATAGCATATATTTCAATGAAAACGGCACGATGCTCGGTGATAAACAGTTCGATTTAGACACGAGTGATTTCGTGATAGTAGATGGAGTAAAATACAAAGATACACCTGAATTGTATGAATTAATTTTTAAAAGAATTCCCGACGACACTATTTACACAGAGAATGATAAACTAGCATATAAAAATATATCGTTGGCAACGAATGACGCAATCATAGACGCAATCATAAAGCGGATAATCCAACAGTGGGTAGCAAAAGATACAAGAGAACATAATAAGAGTACATAAGAATATAAGCATCCTTAGTGTCAGGTTAAATACAAGTTGGAACGGGCATATCGTGTGCCAAGAAACTAAATAACAAGTTAAGTAAAAAAGTCAGAAAAGATGTATAATACCGCGTGCCATGACCCTAAATGAAAATAAAATTGATTATATTCATTGGAATGATCCTAACAAACTTGTGGATTGCTTCAGGCGTCGCATCAGGCAGGTCACAATGCCGACGATAACGAAATCTTATCCATTATCGAGGAGCTTCGTGAAGCTGGCTTTTTTATAAATTGAAACGGGGAATACGCAGTAATTTTAGTCGTCAAAACATTGATCAACAACATTTGCGTAAGATCTTTGTAATATTTTTTTTGCATCATATACCACGACAAAAAAATGTCTGAGAAGAAAACTCTTGAAAAGTGGCGACTGGTAAAAGACTCGCTCTAGTAAGAAAAAATTGTTCACGTGTCATAGTTTACGGATAACCTGCGATGACCTGCGGCAAGCTGATGTGGTCGAAATGCGCCCTTACGCACGATTCAACAAAAGTTACCACTATATTCTTACCGTTATTGATGTGTTGAATAAGTATGTATGGACCATATCGCTTAAAACAATTAATGGAAATGAAATGGCTACAGTGATATCAAACATAATTCGAGACGATAGAAGATGTCCGAAAAATTTACAAACCGATATGGAAAAAGAATTTTACAACACAAACATGCAAAAACTCTTAAAAAAACACAATATAAATCATTATTCAACATATTCCGTAATGAAGGCGTCGATCGTCGAATGGTTCAATCGTACAATGAAAAACGATTGGAAACAATTTACGCACAATGGAAATTACAAATAGATCAACTTGCTGCCGCGTCTCTTATCAGAATACGACGCATGAAAACATCGAATTATCGGTATGTGACCAATCGATGTGGCTCCCATAATCGCCAACAAACTTTTAAACACGATATACATTATTATAGTATTGTAAAGACCGTCACACTCCCGCGATTCAAAGTGGATGACTCAGTACGTGTGAACAAATTCAAGACGATGTTTGAGAAAGATTACACGCCAAATTGGACCACGGAGGTACTTAGAACCGTCAAAGTACAAAAAACTAATGCTATGACGTATCTTCTCGAAGATTATCGCAGAAAACCGGTTGCTGGAGGATTCTATGAGTACGAGTTACATCGCGTCGCTAATTCCGATGTATATCTAGTTGAAAAAGTGTTACGCAAAAAGAAAAATGACATTTGAAATGACTGGGATTTGATAATTCGCACAATTCATGCATATACAAGGACAATGTGTTATAAATAAATGTATTTCTACGAATTATATATCATACGAGGGCAAATCAATAAGTTTTTAGAAAAACATAGTAAAACACATTTTTTTTTATTGATTTATTTTTATTTCTCATAGTCTCCTTTCAGCTCGATACACTTGATCCATCGATTCTCCAATTTTTTCAAGTCCGAAGAAAGAACGGCTTTTCAAGCCATCCGAATAATATGATTTGTCCAACCCTTCAAAATAAGTCTCTGTTTCGGCAATGAGCTGCTCTCTGGTGGTGAATCTCTTTCCTCCGAATCATTTCTTCAGGTTTTGAAATAGGAAATTGTCACGTGGGCTAAATCTGATGAATATGATGAATGGGGAAGCAATTCGTAGCGGAATTCGTTAAATTTAGCCATCGGTGCCAGGCGTGTGAACCCGTGCAGTGTCTTGATGGAAGAGCATTTTCTTCGCCAAATGGAGATGTTTTTTCTTTAAAATGTTGTTGAAATGGTCCAATAAGGCTGCGTAGTAATCGTCATTGATCGTTTGCTTCGAGGGAAGGTAATCGATATGAATTATACTGCATGCATCCCAAAAAACTATGGCCATCCTTTCCAGCCGACTTCACGGTCTTCGCCTTCTTCGGAGCTGGTTCATTCTGTGAAGTCCATTGCTTTGACTGTTCCTTCGTCTCGGGTGTGAAGTAATGAATCCATATTTCGTCCACATTAATGAATCAACACAGAAATTCATCTGGATTACGTTGAAACATCTCCAAACATTATTTTAAAATCGTCACACGGTCGCGCTTATGGTGAGTAAACGCGGCACCCATCTTGTCGATAGCTTTTTTATACCCAATCGTTCGTGCAAAATTGAAATCACTGTGCCATATGATATATGTCTGTGGTCTCAACAAGCTCGAGCACTTTCACTCGTCGATCAGTCAAAACAATATCGTGGACTTTATCAATGATTTCTGGCGTAGCAGCCTCAATTGGACGTCCCGAACGAGATGTATCACATGTGGATGTACGACCACGTTTAAATTTATTCATCCAATTGTACAGTCGCAAACGCTGATGTGCTATGAATATTATCCAACTCGGCTTTGATTTCTTTCGGCGTTAAACTTTCATATGTAGATGTTTGATCACTGCACGAAATTCGTTTTTTTCCATTTTGGAAAAAATACAAAGGTTGTTCGTCTACAGAAATGAAACCATGCGATGAATTCCGCTCAAAATTTAATAGTAATCAGTTGAAAGATGCTACTTGTCAAAAAGTAATGTGACATGAGGGCATTGCGAGTGCCCTCTGACAAATTTTGTGTTTATGTATTTATTATAATATACAAACATGTAATTGAGATTTTTTTTAATTATATATATTATATATAATATTATATATAATATTATATATAGTATTATATGTAATATTATATATATATTATATATAATATTATATAGTATATATATAATATTTTATAATGTCCCCATGTCAGTGTGTCTGTAGAATCTGGCACAATGTATCGCTTGTCATCGGACTTAGAGCAATTTTTGTTTCGATATAATGTATATTTCGTGCAATTTCGATTTCGTTATTTAGACATCGCATGTAATCATCAAATGTTATCGATCTCGCTATAAAGTTAATTTTGACTCTTTTTGCCTTCTTCATATCCTTCTTCCCATCGATGCGCAAAACGTACATTTTTGCTCTGAGCCCTATGAATTTGTGATCGTGCCGTTGTTTTCATCTTTTATTAAGCCCGGAACTTTTTTATTAGCTAGCAAAATACAATTCGCATTGTCAACCGCATAATCGCTAGTCGAATCGTTGATATCACGTTTCATAATATTGTAGATGTTGTCGTACTCGATGTAATAAATCAGACTATCCGTATCAGTGTACATAACTTTACAATTTTCGCGAAATAGCGGTGCCACGTACTTGTGCTGAAATTCGTACAAACATGTCTTGGATATATCGAAGATACACATACCCACGTATATCGGTTTATCAAATTTCACCTCAAGTTTACGCATTTCTATCGCAACTAGATTCTCGGAAAAAACGCTTTTACTATGAAAATTTGCTTTCGCGATCATTGCCTCTGCACCGTATCTCCCATCCCAACGTGTTACAAGTCACACGTCGACGTGGTTGCGCATGTTCTCCATGGTTTTAAAATACAACATTTCCAAATACATTATTCATTAATACAAATTTTTTTCAAACTTGTTGACAAGAATTCTACAATTCGTATTGAGTTCGATGTATTCGCGAAGCCATGAAGATTGTGCGAATTGCAGTACGCGATAAATTTTGAGATCGTGACGAATACATTGTTGTAGATTACGATAATGAATCACGTAACGCTTCTTATTATATAACGTAGCGAGTAGCTTTTTCTTTCGCTTGTCGGGTAGTTTCTCACGTGTCGGACAGAATAGTAGGTCTGTGTGAGCGTCGTGAAGATGTTACGGATATTCTACCTCGAGAACGTAACCCGTAGGTGAATCTGTTGCGACGGTCATAACATCAAAATTTTCTACATCGTCGACCCATCTAAAATCCCGACCCATCTCGGCGTATGGTAATGGTTGTCACATTGTCCAACCGTACAGGTTGTTAACATCAAAGTAAAGTACGTCGACGATTTCGATGGATCGTACGATTGCATGTATTTATTGTTAACTCGTGCATATCTGTTTGAACATTGGCTCAGACCTCTAAGTATATCGCGTGAAGTATATAGCGATGAACATGACCATGTCGATGTCCGTAAGAACTTTATACGTATATGTTTTAATATCGCATGTAAAACCCGGTAGTGTATAATAATACGCGGGGTCGAGCCCGTAACTCGCGATGCAACTGTTACGAAAATTTTCGAAAACGTTGGCTAACAACAAAACGTTTGTCTTTAAATACAGAATGTTATATTCACCGAGCGTTTGAATAGAGAACCGCTGTCACACTTCGACAGCGTGCGCGTAATCGCTCTCGAATGCGATATCATCTGTCAGGGAGCTATAAAATAATTCGCGCGATGGTAACTCGGTTTTCTCAGTTTTTGACGCAATCAATGTATTCGTACGAAAATATGCCTTTGCTTGTAAGAAGATCGAAAGATCCTCCGCGAAGAGATTGAAAAATTCTGATCGTGTAATTTTCAATTTATCTTTATCGAGATACGACGTTAATTTTTCTAAACTTGTATTGAAAAATTTATAAGAATCAATAAAACGTAAATTTATACATTTTTTCTTATTATTTGCAGTGTCGTCGATATATTTTGTGAAGGAAATATATTTTTCTTTTGTTATAGGAAGTATATCTAGTCGTCCTTTACGCGATATCTATATCCTTGATAATAAAATGCTCGTCGTATCCCGATAAATTATAAAAACCTATGGGAATGCAATATGAATCTCTGTAATTCAAGTTGCAATTTGAATGCGTGGGACCTCTATATTGCCCGGTTAAGTGGCAATGATCGCATACCCGCGTGTCATCTGGTTTTTCACACACGTGGCAGTGCATAGCGTTGTTAAAATTTATCATATCATCTCGTGTAAAATCTGCCAAGTGGACAAAATAGTCATTATTTTATACGCTAAGATTTTCCTCGGCGAACCACGCGACGCAATCGTTACTGCGACAAAACTTGTATATACAACGAATCGTCGTATGAACAGCGGATATAATATACTAAACTAAACTAAATACCCGATGTAGCTGGACGTTTCGTATCCCTTTCCGTCTTCTCCAGGATGCATTCCAAATCGGCATAGACTATGAACAGGATACGTTCCTTTCTGATGTAGTTGCCGAAGCTCAACCATTTGTCGTCTTCGCTCAGTAACCTGAGGCACAGTCGTTTAGTTTTTCGCAGTCTATTGCGTGGATCTCCAGTTTTGGATTCGAGCTAAAATAGTGTAAACATCTAAAAAAAAACGTATAATTTATTATTTTTTGAAAGAACTTTTTTTATTATAAAAAAATTATGTAATTTTTAATTATACAAGGTGCGACACCAAAATCCAAACAAATTAAACAATTTTTTTAAACAAAATGTTTTTAATGAAAAATTAAATATTAGAAAAAATCCTTTTACATGGCACTTGGAGGATCCTTATAGAGCACAATTATTCGATATATTTCCTATTAGCTTGAATGTCGACCCCTATTCTCGGTCTGAAGCTTTCGTACGCACGTTGTAATGTAGCACTGTCCATGTCCACGAATACTGTCTCAATAGCGATCCTTAATGACGTCACATTGGGATGACTTGTTTGTGACCCTTTCAACTATGCTCCATACATAGTAGTCCAAGAGATTTAAATCTGGGTTGTTGGGAGACTAGAATTCCTTGGACCAAAACATATCGAGGTTGTCTAAGAGTCAATTTTGAATCAAATGACTCATATGAGCCGGTGCACCCGTCCTGCTGAAAAACATATGGCCTTCCGGATGCCATAGTTTCCATCCATAGTTTCATTACATCCATCAGAACGCGCAACGATTGCCCTGGGTCATTCGAAATCTAGCCGCTTATGCCTTTCAATGTGAGGGTGTATTCTTTCGAATGACTCTTCCTCGCTGGCATACTGGAATCTTTGTTGGACTGTTTTAAAGCCATGTATTATGCCACAACGTCATAAACTGTTGATCTCTATCCAAAGAACCGAATTATTTCCGTTGCTAAGCGCCCAGCACGAAAACGTTCGATGATCGCGGCTCTTCGATTATATTCCGCACTTGGTTTCAACATCGCGCCCATTTTGAGAATATGACTGTTAACTAAAAGCATCAGGCTTTCTCGGACTCCAACAGCAACCTCTGGCAAAGGCACGATATAGCGGAAAATTTAAATTGAAATTTGTCCGGATTTTGGTGACGCACCCTGTACAGTGACGGCATTATCGATACCCCCTTATAGTCCCTTACCTCTTTTCCCTGCCCTTTTTTCATTACCGGCACTATCACTTCCTCTTTTTATTCCTCTGGCCATCCCCCACCTTCCCATACTTCATTACATATCCTCCATACCCTCCCCCCATACTTCCACACCTTGTTCGGAATCCCGTCCATCTTCATTGCCTTTCCGTCTTTTAATTTCCCATTTACCTTTCTTACTTTCTCCATACTCAGCTCCTTTTTTATCTCCTACTTCCTCCTTTCTCTTTTTCTTCTTACCGCTCTCTCTTCCACCCCCCTCCCTCTTTAAAATGACCTTCCCACTCTCTCATCTCTATCTCCTTATTTATCCCTTTCCACTTCTTCCACTTTCTTTTTGTTTTTTGTTTTACGAGGGAGGAGAAAATCTTCATCACCCGAGGGGGACCCCAAAGGGACACCCATCGGGGAGAGAAGACGCCCAGCGGCCCGCACCACTGGGTGTGCCGGATTCAACCGTGATCACGAGGGATACACTGGAGCGGCCGCCTACCGACTAAAAACTCCCCCCTTTTGCGTACTATGTCACAGACCAGAGGAGGGTATCCCGGAACCGCATTCTTGCATATCGTCAGGGTACCCCCCAGTCTTTAGAGCTACTAGGGCTTTTATAGCTACTTTAGAACTCTCTACAGCCATACGAGTTCTCTAAATATAATAATAATGCAGCATAACACTGCCTATCCGCAAAGTGTACAAAAGAGAGCTTACTCCAAATGTGTACATAGAAACCTTAACATATATATATGCGCTCATCACGCACAACTATATACAAAGCTATATACATAATTATATACAAGAATACATACAGACGCATACACAAAGGTGCTAGCGGCATCGAGCCACTATAGCTCCTCATCAGAGTTGCAGGGTCGGAGGAGAGACCAGCGCACCCCTAGATGGATCAAGTCCGCGAGCTCGCTCATCCTCCTTCTTTCGTCGCATAACAGACTCGCAAAAGTCCGCAAAAGCGGACCACGCTTCGGGAGAACGCATGATGGCCTCACCACCGCCCGATAAGTCCTCTCCATCCTCACAATCATCAGCAATCCACTTCTCCGTTCCGCCCAGGGTGAACAAAACAGAAGAGTGTGCGCCGCTGTGTCAACCGCCGCTCTACAGAAAAGACAGATCGGGGAATCCCGTCGTCCAATCCTGTATAGGTAAGACTCAAAGACCCCGTGCCCCGTCAAAACTTGAGTAATTCAGTAGGTGAGGGCACCATGCGCCCTCCCTATCCAGGTCTCCAAGTCTTCCACGAAGACGCCCCATACAGCCGCTCGGAGACAACTTGACGAGACGCTCACTCCATCTCGAGACAAAACGACGGCGCTCCACCTCGATTAATATCACGCTCGCCCGAGGCGCAATAACCTCGTCCCGAGCTATAATATCCCGCCGGTGAAGTTAAGACCTTCTCAATCGATCCGCAACTAAATCAAAAGGGACCATCCCCGAGAGGACAGCCGCAGCCTCGTAGGAAATGATGCGATATCCATGGATAATCCTGAGGGCAAGCAGCCGCTGCAGCCTACGCACATCCCTCAGGATCCCGCAGTCGTCGGCCACAGTCTGCGTCCAGATCGGAGCGCCATACAGGACAACCGACATAATAACAAAAGTGGCCCTCACGCGCGCCTCCTCAAATGTATCGGCACATGCCACCAATAGGGTATCTTCCGCATAACAGATTACCGAACATTCAATCAGCAGTCGAAGCCTCAAAATGGAATCATACCCAATACTCCATAGAGTCGGTCCCAACACCGAACCCTGTGAAACTTTCCGCACGAAATAGGCGCGCATGTCAGTTAATCCCTCTTATCGATGAAAGATAAATCACGGCTGGACAAATAACTACCGAGGTATCTAAGATATCCCGACACTCCCTTCTCCTCCAAGGCGTCCTTAATGACCGGCCACGGAAGGGAATTGAATGCGTTAACTATGTCTAGCGACACATACCCTAGCCACCACCATACTCCCGTCCCGCAGACCCTCGTCGACGCGCTCCCTCAAACTCCAGATCGCGTCAATCGTGGAGCGATGTTGGCCAAACTGGCCATCCACGACACCCCCTGATGCATCCAGAAAGGCATGCAATCTACGGACCACTACCCTCTCGAAGAATTTCCCCGCCTCGCTTAACAGACATAGGCCTGTACAAGGACGGGGAAATGTCCGGTTTACCCTGCTTCTTAATAAGCATTAGTCTAGCCCTCCTCCAATCACGCGGAAAGTGTCCCTCCCTGAGACAACCTGAAGCATCTAGCCCACGACGAAGCGAGATACCTCATTGTGTCTTTAATAACAATATCCGCGACACCGTCTGGGCCTGGAGCCTTCTCAGACTTAACCTTAACTCCGGCCTCCAAGATCTCGACCGTGACTGCGAGATCGTCCTGTCAAACGAACGGTACATCAGTGCCTGGTGGAGAACAATCCGTCGGGAAGAGAGTCCCGACGATGTCTCCCACGGTCTCAGGGGGAAGCACCTCCACGATCGAGGCGCCGCCCGCACGCAGCTTCTTAAGAATGACCCGATAGGACATCTCCCAAGAATCCCTATCAAGGTAGTTTACCAATTCGGCCCATAATTTGACCTTTGAACGGATGATCGCTCTCCTAAAATTGCGTGTAGCCTCTCGTAAGGCATCCCAAAGTCCACACAAGGATTCCCGAGAGGTTCTATCCCTCGCACGCGCACGCGTAAGACGCCTTCTGCACGCGTTGCAGAGACGGCGAAGATCCGCAATTTCCTGATTCCACCAATAAGTGGTGGGTTTCCTCGACAACCTCCTCCTGGATATGGAGACATTCGAAATATCCCGGAGTAGCCGGTCCATCCGCTCAGCTCCAAGAACAGCGTCTTCAGGAATGCCGCTCCAGGTCGAAAAGACCGCCGCAGCTTCCATTAGATCCGAATCGACACTTTCCGGACAACCCAGCTAGGAAAGGCCTTAAGGGCAGTCCCTCCAATAGCGGGTCCAACCAGAGAGGCATCGACCACCAAGAACACATATTTGTGGTCCGAGAGGGACTCCACCTCGACTCCCATGCGCCAAGAGGTGATTTTCCCAGCCGCAGAGGACGACGCCAGCGTGAGATCGACGCACGATACGGATGCACCACGCGGATGCACACACGTCGATTCCGAAACCACATTGAGTATCTGTAGATCTAAGAGACCCAATCAGTCCGCCAAAAGTCTTCCCCTCCTGTTAGGTTGTCCCAAGCGGGCGCACGTGCGTTAAAATCACCCAACACAATGACCGGGCGTCCAGTCGCTTCACGCACTCTCGCCTCCAACTCGCGTAAGTCACGCAGAAATTCCCCGTCTAAGACTGGGAGCAGTCTAAGCAAAGTAACATGACACAACGATTACATCCCCCCAGTCCATCGTTGCGAACCGCGTACCCTCCAACGAAGAGAGCACAGCACCCTCGAACGACTCCACTGCCAAGTGACAGCGGCTGAGGGAGGAGTGTCCGTGGAGGCTAACCAGCAATCGCCATCCGGAACGTTATTCGGCTTCGAGACCGCAACTAGTCCCAAATCAAAATCCTCGCAGATCCTAGCGATTAGGTCCGGCGGGGTACATCAGCGAAGGCGGCGGAAGCTCCACACGCAGAGCACCCGCAGACGCCACCTCATTCCCCCCACGCACAGTCCCCTTGTCCACACGCGAATCAGTACTATCGTCCGAAGCGATCCGCGACGAGTCTACAATAATACGGCTAGACCTGTCGACTCTGGTGAGCAGAGGAGATATATCTTCCAATATATCTTAGAGACAACGTGGTTATAATATTAAAATATATAAAAATAAGAGCATAAGAAACCACGACACAAGTTATAGTTTGTGAATTAATTTATTAATACATTGATTAAACCATTAGACGTTTCGGCCACAATCTGGCCATCTTCAGTAATGAAATAATGTTCTTAAAACGCAATATCAGTTGAAATTAAATTCAACAGTCCGGTGTTATAAATAGATATACATGTTCTGTTCTATGTGACGATGCTTCATACATTGATCTAGATTGGGATAATATAAAAATTTTAGATACAGAACAATCTTTAATGAAACGTAGAATTTCGGAGATGATACATATAAAAAGACAAACAATAGGTATCAATAAACAAAGTGACACGGAAAGTTTGCCTGATATTTATTTTCCTCTTCTTAAGAAGGATCTCTCTTTCTGTAATAAACAATTCTAGAACTTTCTAGACTTTTGACTCAGATATATAAATAGCGGTAAAATACATTATAAGACAAATAATAAGACAAATAATAACACACAATGTCAAGACTAAATTCTAATTATGTGAAAGTGGTACTTGCGATTCATCGTTTGATTTTTTGCTGTAAAACAGGTAATGAATTCATTCTTTATATTCCGAGTAGAAGATATTAATTTTGTACAATTTTATTTAAATTAGAATCTGGAAATTCTTGTTCTACACACGATAATTAACGTTGCATATCAATGTATGAAGCATCGTCACATAGAACAGAACATGTATATCTATTTATAACACCGGACTGTTGAATTTAATTTCAACTGATATTGCGTTTTAAGAACATTATTTCATTACTGAAGATGGCCAGATTGTGGCCGAAACGTCTAATGGTTTAATCAATGTATTAATAAATTAATTCACAAACTATAACTTGTGTCGTGGTTTCTTATGCTCTTATTTTTATATATATATCTTCCAACCTCTTACGAGCCCCACCAAGAGGCGGCCTATACCAGGTTTCCAACCCCAGTCTCACGCGTCACATCGTCCGCGGCAAGGTCCCGACGCCGCGAAGAGCATCTCCCGCAATCCCAAGAGCGGCGCGAAACAGGAGAGTCGCGCATAGGAACGGTTCCGTCCGAGGAAGGAGTACGATCCCTACTACGATCCCCATCCTTCAATGTCTGTACCATACGCCAGAGGGACTCAACTTGATCCCTCAAGAAGACCCTTTCACGACGCAACATGTCCATTTCGTGGCGGAGTCTTATAACCTCCCTCTCCAGGGTAAGGTTATTATTGGCCCTGATCTCATCCGACGACCCCGAGCTCTTAGCAATATCCGATACAAGACGTTCCACCGCAATTTTTGCAACGTTGACACCAACCTTGATCTGCCGACGAAGAGCATCGTTTATTATTAGAATTTTCCTCTCAGCCTCACTGGCAATGTCCAGGATCCACAGCGTCTCAACCACCACTGACTTCGACGACATCTGTGGGAAAAGATCCATGACCTCCTCAACAGTGGTCTTCTGACTGGAGGAGAGTCTGTCGTCCAAGTTACACTCGATCAGACCTCTCCTCTTCTTCAGCCCGCGTGCATCCCTCTTTGAGATCATGAGGAAATCCTTCCTGTCCCACTCATCGTCCTCAAAATCCATCCGCTTCGACGATATCTTCGCCAGAACGTGAGAGCCGGGAGCATTGCTGCCCTTTGGTTTACGACTCCTCTTCTTTCTCTTGTACGGGACTTGCTCGAAGGAGGACGAAAGCTCCCCAACATCCTCTACCGGAGTAGACCCAAGCGAGACGCTACGACTCTGCGAGCCCGCGCGATCCATATCCATCCCCTCATCACTGGATGCAGGCAGAGTGAGGTCCACCACGCCCGTATCTTTAGTCAGGCCAAAGCCGCCAGGAACCGACGTGCCTGCCGATCCGCTATCGGCGACAGGGGAGTTCACTATCTCACCCGCCACTACTCTTATCCTCATTTCCTTGGGATACCTTTTCATCTCAACCATCCTCGATCCCCTCTTAGACCGCAGCACTCTACCCGTAGAGGCAGACTCGGAAGCTACCAAGTCCTCAGTCGAAGCGCTCGCAACCGCGTCAACCTCTTGGTCCAGGCATAACCGAAGCTCTTTCTTCCTCTGCGGCAATGGAGACGGCGACGCAGCAACAGGCTCCACCTGCTCAGTCAATCCAGAGGGTACGAGATCCTCCGCACCCAAGCCACCTTCCAAAACTTCCATCCGAACGGTAGCAGATTCAACTGCAGGGCCCGTCGGCAACCCTGCAGTCAGCCCATCGCTTGATGACATGCCGGGGGCAAGGACAACACCCCCAGTCAGCCGGTCCTGAGTTTCGAATCAGGTGGTCATTTTCTTTCTCGATTTCCTATCTTCCATATCATTTTCCTTGGTTGCTGGCGTAGTAGTACGGCCGAGGAGTACACGCCGACCAACTCCTCGGTTCGTCTTCAAATTTTCACGGCGTCGAGCTGATGATCCGCCACGTCGATGTAGGGAAAAACGAAGCAAAACTTTCCACTAGAGGGAAGCTCACCCACATACCGACGGAGGAGTGTCGATAACCCCCGCCGCAGTCCGCGCACAACACTCAGCACCGTGCGCGAAGAGAGACCGCAGAATCAACGACACACCGAGTACTAAGAGCGCAAGATTACAGTCGCTCCACAAAGCACAACAGGGTGGGGAGAATCGATGCAGAAACGCTACTCAACAATATCCCTCCAACCCTAGACCTCACTTACTGGGATAGAGCCCAGTACCCCCCCCTTGGCCGCTATTGATTCACCTACCGTTCATTTATCCCGTGGCCGCGCACCATTATCACGGAACAGGGGGACTTTTTACAGAGAGCCCTCGTCGTCCGAGAAGTCGGGTGCAACCCGTCCATCTCGGATGCTCGGTCTCTTCCAATGGTGCAAGGGAAGAGATTACGAGAGCTCAGGCACCGCGGGTTCGCTATACCCGTAGTGGAATCATATCGAGATGCGTCCGGGGGTGCCGAATCGCATCGGAAATGATCCCACCCCTTGCGGGGCCCACTTCTTCCACTTTTTCCACTTCTTCCTTTCCCTATTTCCCAAAATGTCCCTCATTCTTCACTCTTTCCACTTCTCTTTCCCATCTCTCATTCTCCTCTTTTTTCTGGACATAACTCCTTATACTCTCTTTTTTCTTTCGTGTACTCTTCTCCTCCCACCCTTACTTTTTCTCCCTTAATACCCTTCTCACCTCTGACTTCTTTGCCCTACATTCTATATCTCTCCCACTATCCCCTTCTTTTCTTTTCTTTTCCTCTTTTCATTACTATATTTTCCAATACCTCTCTTATTCTCTTTTCTACTTCCTTNAGAGGCATCGACCACCAAAAACACATATTTGTGGTCCGAGAGGGACTCCACCTCGACTCCCATTGACACCAACCTTGATCTGCCGACGAAGAGCATCGTTTATTATTAGAATTTTCCTCTCAGCCTCACTGGCAATGTCCAGGATCCACAGCGTCTCAACCACCACTGACTTCGACGACATCTGTGGGAAAAGATCCATGACCTCCTCAACAGTGGTCTTCTGACTGGAGGAGAGTCTGTCGTCCAAGTTACACTCGATCAGACCTCTCCTCTTCTTCAGCCCGCGTGCATCCCTCTTTGAGATCATGAGGAAATCCTTCCTGTCCCACTCATCGTCCTCAAAATCCATCCGCTTCGACGATATCTTCGCCAGAACGTGAGAGCCGGGAGCATTGCTGCCCTTTGGTTTACGACTCCTCTTCTTTCTCTTGTACGGGACTTGCTCGAAGGAGGACGAAAGCTCCCCAACATCCTCTACCGGAGTAGACCCAAGCGAGACGCTACGACTCTGCGAGCCCGCGCGATCCATATCCATCCCCTCATCACTGGATGCAGGCAGAGTGAGGTCCACCACGCCCGTATCTTTAGTCAGGCCAAAGCCGCCAGGAACCGACGTGCCTGCCGATCCGCTATCGGCGACAGGGGAGTTCACTATCTCACCCGCCACTACTCTTATCCTCATTTCCTTGGGATACCTTTTCATCTCAACCATCCTCGATCCCCTCTTAGACCGCAGCACTCTACCCGTAGAGGCAGACTCGGAAGCTACCAAGTCCTCAGTCGAAGCGCTCGCAACCGCGTCAACCTCTTGGTCCAGGCATAACCGAAGCTCTTTCTTCCTCTGCGGCAATGGAGACGGCGACGCAGCAACAGGCTCCACCTGCTCAGTCAATCCAGAGGGTACGAGATCCTCCGCACCCAAGCCACCTTCCAAAACTTCCATCCGAACGGTAGCAGATTCAACTGCAGGGCCCGTCGGCAACCCTGCAGTCAGCCCATCGCTTGATGACATGCCGGGGGCAAGGACAACACCCCCAGTCAGCCGGTCCTGAGTTTCGAATCAGGTGGTCATTTTCTTTCTCGATTTCCTATCTTCCATATCATTTTCCTTGGTTGCTGGCGTAGTAGTACGGCCGAGGAGTACACGCCGACCAACTCCTCGGTTCGTCTTCAAATTTTCACGGCGTCGAGCTGATGATCCGCCACGTCGATGTAGGGAAAAACGAAGCAAAACTTTCCACTAGAGGGAAGCTCATCCACATACCGACGGAGGAGTGTCGATAACCCCCGCCGCAGTCCGCGCACAACACTCAGCACCGTGCGCGAAGAGAGACCGCAGAATCAACGACACACCGAGTACTAAGAGCGCAAGATTACAGTCGCTCCACAAAGCACAACAGGGTGGGGAGAATCGATGCAGAAACGCTACTCAACAATATCCCTCCAACCCTAGACCTCACTTACTGGGATAGAGCCCAGTACCCCCCCCTTGGCCGCTATTGATTCACCTACCGTTCATTTATCCCGTGGCCGCGCACCATTATCACGGAACAGGGGGACTTTTTACAGAGAGCCCTCGTCGTCCGAGAAGTCGGGTGCAACCCGTCCATCTCGGACGCTCGGTCTCTTCCAATGGTGCAAGGGAAGAGATTACGAGAGCTCAGGCACCGCGGGTTCGCTATACCCGTAGTGGAATCATATCGAGATGCGTCCGGGGGTGCCGAATCGCATCGGAAATGATCCCACCCCTTGCGGGGCCCACTTCTTCCACTTTTTCCACTTCTTCCTTTCCCTATTTCCCAAAATGTCCCTCATTCTTCACTCTTTCCACTTCTCTTTCCCATCTCTCATTCTCCTCTTTTTTCTGGACATAACTCCTTATACTCTCTTTTTTCTTTCGTGTACTCTTCTCCTCCCACCCTTACTTTTTCTCCCTTAATACCCTTCTCACCTCTGACTTCTTTGCCCTACATTCTATATCTCTCCCACTATCCCCTTCTTTTCTTTTCTTTTCCTCTTTTCATTACTATATTTTCCAATACCTCTCTTATTCTCTTTTCTACTTCCTTCAGACTCTCATGCACATTCCCTTCCTCCACTCCATTCTTCCTAACATTTCTTTAAATACTTCCCTATCTCCCTCATACCATACTCTCTTACATGCTTCTTTCGCTTTTCTTCCATCTCTTCTCCCATCCCAACCTCTCTTCAGTAAAACTACCAGTGGATGATAGTCCGAATCTATTGCATCCTCTATTTTCATATAATATATCTCCTCCCTCATCTTCTCATCCACCAATATATAATCAATCATCGAGTCCCCCTTCCCCCTGTATATGTCTAATCTCCTTTCTCGTTCTCTTTTACATTCCCATTTAAAATTGACCATTCTTTTTTTCTTATAAATTCTACTAACTTACTTCTATTCTTGTTTTTCTTTCTATCCATTGACTTCCTTCCCTCTTCCTCATTCTCTTACCTTATTCTTCCTCTTTCTCACCCCGTTCTCACATTAAAATCACCGTTTTTACCCTCTCTTCTTTTCTTCCAACTTTTTTTCTATATTCCTATTAACATACGCTCTCACCATTCTTACCCTATATTCCTACTTTTATTCTTCCCATCAAATCCTCTCCACTTTTTTCTTCCCCTTCTCTTCCTCATACGAATCCCTTTTAATATCTATCATCAATCCCCCCATTGCTCTCCCTTTTTCGTTTTTCTTTTTTGCGGCCTGTATCCTCCATCTGGTAAGCTTTCTCTTACATAATTTCATCTTTTCTCCTCAGTAGTATATGAACAGCCATGGGCCGTTAAAACCGCCACCACTCCACCTCCGGCGTGGCCTGTCTGAGAAATGGCGCGTTCTGATTGGTCGGTGACGTGAGGGTGTGAATAATAAGGTAATTAAATGGTGCGTTTTGATTGGCTCGGTCCATGGCTGTCTACGCGCTGATTGGCTCTGTCCATAGTCGTCCACGCAGTGACTGGAGAAGAGTGGGGGTGTTGGCAGGAATGAATATCGGGCCACCAAAGAAAATGGGGATCAAGACATTTTTTTATTACGGGGGGTAGGGGGAAGGTGCGGACAGCGCGCAGTTTTTTGTTGTGTAGGTCATTTTTTGCTGCAGCGATTCAATATCTCCAGCGTATTGACGTTTTAGCGAAAGGATTTTTTTCTTATTATTTATGACGAGAACTTTTATGAGTATTTTCGGAAGACTCTTGCTTTCACTTGGGAGAAAGGGGAGGTAAAACAGAAATGAACAAATTCGTGCTGGTACGCGTCATTGTAATTGGCGTGATGATTTACTCGTTTTTAGAGAATAAATTTCTTCTGTACTCTACGAGGTTTGGCTATTAAATAACGAGACTGCTTATGAAAAAGAGTTTTATTTTAAAAATTATTCTACAATCGAATGCTCCCCTTCAATGTACTCCCCTCCCCTCGCCACACACCGTTCCATTCGTTTTTTCCATTGGTCAAAGCAATGCTGTTAGTCTTCTTTTGTAAGAGCATTTAAGAGCTCCGCCGATTTTCGCTTCATCGACGAACTTCTCTTCTCTGGATGAACATCGCTTCTCTTCCATCGACGAACCGGGTTCCTTTTAAGGCAGACTTGATCTTCGGAAACAGAAAAAAGTCACAGGGTGCTAAATCAGGCGAGTACGGCGCGTGTTCGAGCAGGAGTGCCTCTAGCGGCTAAATAACGCTTCACAGACAGCGCGTTATGGGCAGGTGCGTTGTCCTGGTGCAAGATCCACGACTTGTTTTTCCACAACTCCGACCGTTTCTTACGAACTCGCTCTCGCAGTGTTTTCTGACAGTTTCTTTATCGGCGTTTACAGTCTCAGCAATCATCCGAATGCTCATACGACGATCTTCGCGCATAATTTCATTGATTTTGGTCACTGTTTGCGGAGTTGAAACAGAGAGAGGTCGACCTGGACGTTGGTCATCTTCGGCGCTCTCTCGGCCTTCAGAAAACCGTTTATACCATTCGAAAACACGCGCATGAGCTAGAGAATTCTCACCATAGGCCTCTTTCAACAACTTATAACACTCAGTCGGAGTTTTTTTTAATTTAACGAGAAATTTCACATTGATCCGTTGCTCGTGTTTTTCGTCACACATTGTTATCGGCACGAGAAAAAAACACGTTCGTTTCTAACCTCTACAAAAAAAATACTACTACAGCGACAAAAACGTGTTTTCGTACTGGAATAGTAGACACTTCCAGCTATCCAACGCTGCATTCATTTCCCACCCTACCTCTCTAGGACGCCTTCTGCGCGCGCAGTCTCGTTATTTAATAGCCAGACCTCGTATGCCAGAGATATTGTGTACTTGTTGATAAAAATCTTCATTATTTAGCCCTGAAATGTTGGGATATTTGGAATGTGCAATAGTCGAGAATTTAAGATATAAACATTTTATTTATTGATAAAAGAGTTATTACATTGATAAATGAATTATATATGATGAAAGAATATATTATAAAAGTCATAATCCTCGATTCATTAAAATTATGTTAAATTAATTTCATTGAATTTTAATTCAGTTATTTCTAAAAACAATATATTAAAGTATGTTTCCAAAAATGACAAATATTTTATTTGTGTTCTCACGCAGCGTTCAATATCTTCTTTGTTGCCTTGAAAAGTGAGTTTGATGATTTCGTTGTCGATGTAGAAATTAATCCGAAGCAACTCCTTAATCAAATATCGGGCGCATTCGTTAACATTGTCAGTTGCTTTACATGCGCATCGACACAATTGATTATTTTCTCCATTCCTTGAAATGTAGCTTGCTGCATTACAATCGCAACAGAGTAAAATTTTCTTTTCTTCGTCGGCGATTCTACTTGCTGATGAAGTCTCTTTTCATCTTTCTTATGCGTCATCAGTATAGTTTTCGCATCATAGGTGGAGGTAAAGCTGACAAATATGTTTGCAAATGAGATGAGATTTACTTTGATTTTGCTATTTCTGCTTAGGTGTGTGCTCATGAGTCCCATATTCTCTTGAAATTGTTTCCACGCGTTTGAATCGAAGCTGATTCCTTCTACGTAATTGCCAATCAATTTGATGATAGGTTCGAAGGTTCCCTCCTTTGTGGATTGTAATCCCACGTATAATTTCTTCGTATGAGAGAAGATTTCGTTCGGTAATATTGTTTATTACACGAGGATTATTAGGCACAAAGTGATTTCCAATTTCTTATCTTTCAGCTATGACACTTCGCGCGAAAACTTTGGATGAATGTTTTTCATACAAATAAAGAAAAACTAGGACGACTGATCTCAAAGTGATGACTCTTCAAACAACAAGACGCGACTAAATCGTAACACTATGTGAAGCGATTTGCGCTTTTATATATGCTTTTCGAAAACTAACGAAAATCTGCGCGCACAGAATATTTGTTTATATTGTACTTTACTTTTCTAGAAGAATTTTGTTATGCGACGCAGTTACTGTTTCAGAAAGAATTTTTTCGAAGATGGATAATGGAAATATTTCATGTCACAAAAATGCTCGAATTCGTAAAATATCGAATAAATCGTCAAGTTTACTCGAATATAAAGTACTATTATATTTAAAAATAATTCGCTAAAGTAAAGGAAATATTCTGACATCGAATTTATTTTCCATAAATTTTAGAAATATTTCTCACTAGCACGACTGGGACTAAGAATACGCATGAAAGTTAATCCGAGCAAAAAAGCAATCTTAATGTTTAAAAAAATTCTTTTCTAACAAAAGAGAAACGTTGTCCCTAAGGAAAATTATTTGTCAACCATCATAAACTTTTTATATAGCATAAAAAATTAAGTTTCAGTTATATAACGAAAGTCAAGAAAAAAATTTAAGTGACGAGAGTTATGTTCAGTGAGTCCACGATTTTTCTTTTTTGCGTCAAAAGAAATCTAACAAAAATCAAACATTGCATGATATAGGAATGAAATTCCGTTTTTCTTCATTGAAAAAGTTTATTTTTGCTTGACGTTTTTGTAGACTAATAATATGAGAGAATTTTTCTAAAAAACGGCAAAAAATGGAAAAAGTAAAATTTGAATTACTCCAACAATAAGAATACCATCATATCAAAAAGCATGTGATAAAAACTTTTCCGAGATAATAATGAAAGTGAGAGGAAAGGATTTCCTAAGACGTGTGATGGCGGGAGTGATGCTCATATGCGAGGAAGGGAGTTAATTTTATGTCAAGGTTTGTTAGAATGTTGTTCGTAACCTGAAAGTTTTTATTATCACCCACTCTGCAAATTTTTCGAGAAAATCTCTACGTGTAAAAGGAAAGAAACCAATCAGAAAAATTGACAAAGTTTACTTGCCAATGATGTGACTAGAAATTTTTGTTGATTCATCCTTCTTTAGGAATTTTCGTGAATATCACTAGCGTATAAATAGCGCGATTGATTCCACCAATCTCGCATTGCTGCTGCAATGCCCCAACTTGTGCATAATGCACAACGTACTGGAGCACTCTCCCGCGAAACATCCGAAAGCTGAATAATTCTCCTCGTCCTTCTTTGTCAGATAATCAATTGCAACTAACTTCTGATTCAAGTTGCAGGCGACGATAAAGAATTTGGAAGTGATTCGCGAAGTGCCATTTTTATCATTCACGAAACTATTGATAATCTCTTAATGAAAATCAATGTAGGACATTCTTGACAGAGAAAATCAATGTAGGACTAATCCTTAACTCGCACGAAGCAATTATTATAACAGTATTATAATAATTGCTTACTAGATTATTCCTTATTATATTATTATAGAATATACATATAATATTAATACATATAATGTTAATAATAAAAAATTTAAATATTAAAATAAAAATCATGTAGGAAAGAAAATATTTTAATATTTGCCGGTAGATATACTCTCAGCATACTTTTTGTATCGCGACGCTCCTGGGGCACAGCATCACGTGAGCTCGGCCGCCGAGTGGTAGTGGGGGTCGCTTCAAGAATCTGCCCGAAATGGGCAACTAATTCCGAGCACTGATTTAGAAGTACGTGAGTGCTTTAATCATGAAGAAAACAATGCTGGAGGTTACATAGTCGACTTCAAGCGTCGCGCTGGAGGTAAACAGTAACAACATATTTTTTAAATAAATCAAAGAAAATTTTATTAAAAGTTCGCTTCATTAAATTCCAACATTTGTTTCATAGTTTCGAATTGTATTGTAGGCCGGGCGATTTCCGCATCGTGAGGGACACCCGTTAGGCTTAATTTGAGGCGATGACATCCAGCCGAACAAGCGATTAATGAAGTCGTACCAGCACGTAAGTTGGAAAATAATAAAAATTAATTAGAAATTAAATTGCAAATTGAATTAAATAGTCTATTAAAAATATTTAATTTTCTAGGAAGAGTACGAATCGAGGCCGTACGGGATTATACCCGTAATGAGCGCAATATTCCCGTGGTTTTATTATCATCTGGTAAGTTGGATTTTTAAAATATTTCTCCCTATGAGACCAGGTCTTGTAAGAATAGAATAATAATAACCAAATAATAAATAAAAATAATAAATAATTATAACAAACGTGGTTTATAAATCAAAATATAAAAACAACATATAAAAAGAGGAACATAATACCACAGCACTGGATATTGTTTGTGAAATTTAATATAAAAAAATCATTACATTAATAAAAAAATTTTTAGGCATTTCGGCCACAATCTGGCCATCTTCAGTAAAATCACACATATCAATAAAATGCAGAATTTACATATATCTGACATTAAATTCGACCATCAAAAATATAAATATGTATAAACGTGTTCTTTCATCTTGTGAAGGAGCATCATACAACATGGTTGCAGCGCCAATTATTATATTGCAAGTTATGTAGAATAAGAATTTCCAGATTCTAATTTAAAAATTAAACT
Source organism: Acromyrmex charruanus (assembly GCA_017607545.1). Classification (NCBI taxonomy): domain Eukaryota; kingdom Metazoa; phylum Arthropoda; class Insecta; order Hymenoptera; family Formicidae; genus Acromyrmex; species Acromyrmex charruanus. Next base: position 330,224 of record JAANIC010002712.1, read on the forward strand.
ATCGTTAATATCTTCTAGTCAATTTTATGAGGATTAACAAATCGTTACCTATTTTACAGACAAAATGATGAATCTTAAGCACTTTCCTCACGCAGATGGAAATTCGTCGTGACATTGTGTATTATTATTTATCCATATCATCATATGTTATTTATATGTATGTCGCTATTTATATGTATATTAAAAGTTTAGATTGTTCTAGAATTATTTGTAAATGTGAGAGAGATTTTTCTTTAGAAAGGCAGATAAACATCAGGCAAACCTTCAGTGTCACTTTGTTTATTAATACTACTTATTTGGTTTTTTTATGTCATTTCAGAAATTCTTCTTTTAAATAATGATTGTTCTGCATCTAAAATTCTATTCCAATCCAATTCGCATCTCATTCATTTGGTGGTGTGAAACCACTGACTCTCAGAGGTGGATCTTCTTATGTCAACTGTTCTTCGATTCGAGTTTTTAATTTCCTTTTTGTTTGGCCAACATAAGAAGCCGCACAATCCAGACAATTTATCTTATAAACCACTCCACAATGGTCCTTTTTGCATACACGATCTTTTCCAATTTTAATATTAAGTTTATTCATAGGTTTGTAAGCAATATTAAAGTTCTGACTATGTGATAATTTTTAAAATTTTTTCGATACTTTACTTAAATATTACAAAAAACTTTTTCCTTAAATAGGAATTAGAATCGTTTTCATTATTATTCCACTATTTTTATCTAAATTAATTCTATTTTCTAAAGTTTTTATTCTATTTTTTATTGTTGAAAAAATAAATTCATTATTTTATAAATAACGTTTATAAATCACGTTTGTTATAATTATTTATTTTGATCACACGAGCATTAACATGTATAATAATAAGGAATTTTTTTTATTTCATTAAATTTAATTTTGGATTTTATGCGTGTTCGCTGTTAAAGAGATACTATATATAAGAACGTATAGGACGAATTTTAAGATAAGAATAAGAATTATTTTTTAAAAACGTGTTTGAAGGAAGGATTTATCCCTAATCATATGTTTAAATTTATACGAAATAAAAATATTATAACAATCTGTTTCGCTCTTCAAAAGAAAGAATTGATAGACTTAAACGTAATTTTATATTTAAATTTCTACGGGTAGAATTACAAGATGCATATAAATATCTTGAACATGTAAAATTTGAAAAGTTTAACATGTATAGAAGGATAGAGAACATTCTACCATTTGACATATGCAATTCTTTCTTTCGTAGACAAGAAACTGATTTTAATAACTTGAATAAAGACTTGAGAATTAAGAACTTGAATAAAGGAACAAGAAAAGATTAACAACAAAATTAACTTGCGAGATAGTTATAGATTTAAAGAAAGAACAAAAATTAAAAATATTCACTACAATATAATGCATTCATTAGACTCTGAGATGAATTGAGATACCTTAAACGGATCGTTGATGTTACAGAAAATTTCAACCGAAGATATTACGGCTAATTACTTGAACGACAAATTACTTACAATATTAATATTTGCCCTGATAATTTTAAAACAAATTTTGCAATAATGAATATAAATGAACAATGGCTAAATCTTAGTGATACGGAGATTCCAGAAAAAGCCAAAGTCGTATTGCAATTAGATCAGCAGTTTAATTTACCTAACAATGTTATCAGTAAAGAAAAGAGTATGCTTGAGTTTATTAAACATATTGAGTGTAACCTTTTCAAAACTGATGATGAAATTTGTAAAACGGTAAGGAATGAAGCAATTCAAATCTTAAAATCAGTAGATAACTGCGATATTAAATCCGCCGAAAATGATATTATACAAGAAGGTGTAAGGTAGATAAAACAATTCATCTCAGAGAACCCTAAAGTTACCAGAGCGGATAAAGGTAACACAACTGTAATTATAAATCGCGAAAGTTACAGAAATAAAATGTATGAAATTCTTAATGACCAGAGTACATACATTTTAGTAAATAAAAATCCCACTAACAAAATTACAACGGAAATTAGCAATTTATTAAAAAATTGGAAAAACAAGGGGTACATTGACCTAAATATGTATAAAAAATTGTATGTATCGGACGACGAACNTGATATCATACAAGAAGGTGTAAGGTAGATAAAACGATTCATCTCAGAGAACCCTAAAATTCTAGTTACCAGAGCGGATAAAGGTAACACAACTGTAATTATAAATCGCGAAAGTTACAGAAATAAAATGTATGAAATTCTTACTGACCAGAGTACATACATTTTAGTAAATAAAAATCCCACTAACAAAATTACAACGGAAATTAGCAATTTATTAAAAAATTGGAAAAACAAGGGGTACATTGACCTAAATATGTATAAAAAATTGTATGTATCGGACGACGAACTCCCGAGTTCCTATGGACTGCCAAAAATCCATAAAGAAGATCATCCGCTGAGAATAATAGTTAGTTGCATAAATAGTGCCTTTTATTCATTAGTGGCTTTCTTAAAAGATATTATAGATAATAATATCAAAAAGAACTTTAATTATGTTAAAAACAGTTTTGATATTGTAAATAAGCTCAATGGAAGGGTAATCAATAATAATTTTAGCATTATATTTTTTGACGTGGTTTTGATGTATACGAACATTCCGACTAATTTAGTATTAAAGAGTACTGAACGAAAGTGGAATCTGATTAAAAACAAGACTTCGATACCTATCCATAAGTTTGTAAAAGCAATTATGATTATAATTATAATTAACTCTACATTTTTTAATTTGATAAAAAAATTTTTAAAGATTTTTGGCATGCCAATGGATTCTCCATTGTCTTCTATATTAGCGAATATTGTTCTACAAGACTTAGAACAAGAAATTATTACGACCAGTAATATTGTTTCATCTTTTTATTTCCGTTATGTTGATGACATTATATTATCCGTGCATAAAGTAGAATAAAGTAGAGAATGTTCTGGAATTGTTTAATTCGTATCATGAAAGGATAAGATTTACAATAGACTTTGACGACAAAAACGGCATTAATTTTTTAGATGTTAAACTAAGAAGAAAGAATTATTTTCGATATTTATAAAAAAACCTACTAATTCAGGGAGATATTTGAATTATTATTTGAATCATCCATTAGTGCATAAAAGGGATGTAATCATCGGGTAATTAGATAGAATATTGTTTTTATCCCATCCAAAATTTCAGGAAAAAAATATTTCAGACTTAGTTCACATTCTGTTAATGAATGGTTATTCTCTTGAATTCATTTTTTCAACAATAAAAAATAGAATTAAAACTTTAGAAAGTAGAACTACTTTAGATAAAAATGGTGAGCACAACAATAACGAAAGCGACTCTAATTCTAATTTAAAGAAAAAGTTTTTTGTAATACCATATTTAAGTAAAGTATCGAAAAAATTTTAAAAATTATCACATAGTCAGGATTTTAATATTGCTTACAAACCTATAAATAAACTTAATAGATTTATTAAAACTGGAAAAGATCGTGTATGCAAAGAGGATCATTGTGGAGTAGTTTATAAGATAAATTATCTGGATTGTGCATCTTCTTATGTTGGCCAAACAAAAAGGAAATTAAAAACTCGAATCAAAGAACAGTTGACATAAGAAGATCCACCTTTGAGAGTCAATGGTTTCACACCACCAAATGAATGAGATGGAGAATTGGATAGAGATAGAATTTTAGATGCAGAACAATCATTATTTAAAAGAATGTCTATATATATGAAATGATATACATAAAAAGCCAAATAAGTAGTATTAATAAGCAAAGTGACACTGAAGGTTTACCTGAGGTTTACCTGCCTTTGAAGGTTTACCTGCCTTTTCTAAAGAAAGATCTCTCTCACACTTAAAAATAATTCTAGAACAATCTAAACTTTTAACATACATATAAATAGCGACATACATATGACGATATGGACAAATAATAATACACAATGTTACGACGAATTTCCATCTGCGTGAGGAAAGTGCTTAAGATCATTTTGTCTGTAAAACAGGTAACGATTTGTTAATCCTCGTAAAATTGACTAGAAGATATTAACGATAGTTTAATTTTTAAATTAGAATCTGGAAATTCTTGTTCTACGTAACTTGCAATATGATAATTGGCGCTGCAACCATGTTGTATGATGATTGTATGACCTCACAAGATGAAAGAACATTTACATATTTATATTTTTGATGGTCGAATTTAATGTCAGATATATGTAAATTCTGCATTTTACTGATATGTGTAATTTTACTGAAGATAGTCAGATTGTGGCCGAAACGTCTAAAGATTTTTTATTAATGTAATGATTTATTAAATTTCACAAAAAATAATAATACTAATATAAAAAATATAATTGTTTTAGATGATTCTGCTCATATGCGTATATTGTGGAGTCCCCTTATTCCAGCACGTAAGTTCTAAAAAGTTAGCGAAAATCCACAGTAAGTTTATGAAAAAGATAACGAAATGTTACTTTTTAGCGCGAGAAACTGAAAAAGAACAGGAGGAGGAGAAGGACCCCCTCGCGGGCTGCCACCTTGTCGTGGTGAGGGGGCTCCCCCACGGGTCGCTTTGCGGCACGTGGGGGTCTAAGAGCAGCCTGTACGGACTCCTTCCCGACGGGAGGAGTCTGTACACCGGGTCCGGCACCCCAAGGGGGTTTCCTCTCCTCGTGGGAGGGACTCCTGGGGGTCTCGTCCCTCGGGACGGGTCCCCAGTGTGCCGGTAAGGGTTGGCGGCCCTGACTTCAATCGCCCGGTGGCACGGCACCGTTAGGGGGAGTTTCTACTCCCTGCCCGTGCGGGTATGGGCTTCGACCCCCACCGCGTCTGGGGTCCCGTGGTGCCCTCCCCTCCCCTCGTTACTGGGGATTGGGGTGGTCCCCTCGGGTCCTGGGTGCGGAACGTGTCGAGCGGGTGATCCCGCAAGGCGGGTCGGCCCGTATGCAGGGTGCTCCTGGCTGCGGACTGGCTCATGCCACTGGGGGGGATGCTTCGAGAGCTTCGGCTCCTTGCACCGGGGCCTCTCCCGCCTCGAGAGGTGCGGACTCTGTCCGTAGGGGAGGACGGGGCCGCGCGGACTTCGGTCCGTCGCGGAATCACCCGTCTCTCTCGGAGCAGGGGGTAGCGCGGCCGCTCGGACGTATTCCGAGGCAGGGCACGCGATTCCCGCCCCCTTCGGTCCGCTCGAACGTATTCCGAGGTCGGGGCCGGGGGGGGGGCGTTGAGTAATTGTGCCCGGTGTCTCCGCGACGGCGTCCCTTCCGAAGCGGGACACCGGGCGGCGCATATCACGCTGGTCGCCACGGCGGCTAGGGTCCGGAAGGGGCGCCGCTTCCGTGACCTGAACCGTCCGTGGGGCCGCCCCGGGTGGCGCCACCCGCAGCGGTGCCCTCGAAGTCGGAGGCGAGGGACCCCCGAAACTCGTGAGTGGACTTGTACTACATCCGCTCACGGGAAGTAAGGGGCCGGAGGCCAGTGTCCCCGATGATACATTCCGGGGACCCGTGTCATATGCCAGCTCCCCGGGGGAACTCGGGGCCCCCTCTCCGGATTTTCCGGGGAGGGGTGAGGGTACACCCTGGCTGGCGGAGCCGCTGCGGGCCGTGGGCATCAATTCAAATGTCTTATAAAAAATCAATCAAAAGCGTGGAGGAAGCACGCTCACTTATGAGCGTTGATGTGGACGCTCGCTCAACAACGAGCGAAAATTCGCGCAAGTCACGTCCCGGCCCTGCGTGCAGTAAGGTTGGGGCGCGTGCGGAGACGGCCACCTCTGAGGGTGCCTTGTCGAGGGCCGAATCCACGGCCTCGTTGGGGTCTCTCGGAGGAGAGAGCCGTAAGAGAACGGCTGAATTCGTGATGTCCTCCACGGACTCCGAGGGGGAGTCCTCGAAGAGGCCGAGGGGGAGGCCGGCCCTGAACCCTGAGAATGTCGGGAAGTTCACGGCAGAGGCCAGGGCGATAAAAGCGGATAAGGCCAAGGCCCGCCAGCTGAGGAGGGACCACCGGGCCATAATAGACCCGGACGTGGAGACCTTCTCCGCGTCCGCGAAAAAGGCTAGGGACAGGGCCATCGACCTCGCCATCGAGTACGATCAGCAGCCTTTGTGCTCGGTTGCCGCGGTAGCAACTCGCGAATTAGCAACCATCGCGAAGGCTGTGGAGAAGAGCAAAAATATAAAAGGCGATATCATCAGGAACTTGTGGACAGCTTACTCAAAGTTGTCCGCAGCCCTGAGCTCGGTGATGGCGAGGTCGGGCGATGGCGACCTAGCGGCCGATGGCGGCCGGCCTGATGAGAGCTCCGGGGCTTTGGCCTGGGCGGAGGAGAAACGGCGGCTCAACCAAGAGCTGGTGCTCCTCCGCTCCAGGGTCGCGGTTCTGGAGCACGATAGGGGGAGGTCTGCCTCCCTCTGCACATCTGGGAGGGAGGGGGCGCCGGGTATGGAGTGGGACTCGACCATGGAATGGTCGGGTCTCGATAGCTCCACCGGCGCCCGCAGCCCCATAAGGATGAGGAGTAGGACTGCTCCCACGAAGGGGGAGGAGCCACGGCCGCGTGTGACGGTCACGGAGGAGGACCTGAGGTCCCCATACTTCAGGCCTCCTCTGCAGGGGGTTGTCAAACAACTCAACCCCCTGGCGGCCGTCGAGGACAGGACCAGCCCTGTCGGAAAAAAGTCCCCTTCCAACAAAAGAAGGAGGGGAACCGACAGGGTCGACGATGAGGAGAGCCGCATCGAGCGGATTCTCTAGCGGCTCCTGCCCCGCCTCCTGAAGAGGATGGGAGTAGTCCCGGTGATGGCGCCGCCTCCCAAGGCACCGCCCGCAAAGAG
>JAANIC010002712.1:345786-385541 GCA_017607545.1 Acromyrmex charruanus
AAAAAAAAAAAAAAAAAGAGGAAAAGGAGGAGGAGGAGGAGGAGGAGGAGGAGGAGAATGAGGAGGAGGAGGAGCGGGTAGGGAAAAGGGGAGGGAAAAGGGGAGAGAAGGGAAGGGCAGAGGAGGAAGGGGGAGGGGAATAGGAGGAAGTTATAGAGGAGAGAGAAGAGGAAGAGGAGGAGGAGGTGGGGGAAGTGGATAACAGCGGTGAAATTTCGGTGGTGGAATCCGGCAATATCGCGTAGATAGAAGAGACGCAAGAAACTTTGGAAGGAAAAGAAGACGAGAATGAAAGAGAGAAAGAGGAAGAGGAGGAGGATGAGGAGGAGGAAGGTGGATACTATGCTCATGATGTTGAAGGTAATATTTCATTAAACTTTTTTATTTTTCTCTTCTAATTGTATTCTCATTTACGAATTTTTTATTAGATATTTCATATACGCCGCTTGAATGATACAAATCAATCGTATTCCAGAGATTTTTACGCGAATGAACAAAGTAACTAAAGATGAGTCACCTTAGTATGCTAAACGTAATCACTACTTCGAATGTAACAAAAGATTTACTCGTGATATTTGCTTACGTTTATATATACGATATATATTAATATTGTAACTATATAAACATTTTCGTGGTTTCAAATCATCATAATCTGACATAATATTTTAGCATAATTTATTTTATCGATAACAATGTATAACAAGATTTGTTTAATTTTTCAGTCGGTTTCACAAATCGGTGGTGGCGTCGGCAGAGATGACGCCGATCTAATAAACGAAAAAGAGGAGAATCCTGCTGACAACGAGGAGCATCGTCATTATCATCATCATCATCAACCTCAGGAGCAACAGCAGCAACAGTATCATCATCTCCATCATCGACACGAAGTTGGCGAACAATTTAATTTCCTTGAGTTGACGGGCGGAAAACTAGCGACGTTTCAGAAATTTTGGCATTCTCGGAAGAGAGGCAAGTTTCGCGATACGCCAATACCCGAAGGCGCGAATGTTCGCTGGTTGGAAAACGCGTTCCGCGAAATCTATGCAATAAATTCGTGCGAACCGGGCGATTACGTAGGAATATCGTTCGATTCGGCGAATTTAGCGCACGGCAGGACTATCGCTTCATCCAGTACGCGACTTAACTTCTGAGGATATTCTGCGGACTCGTAAGTTCGGTAGCTCAAAGTGCCGGCGGAATCGATATTGCGGAAAATTTCGATGTGCGTACTTTCAATATCGCAGCACCTGTGGGTTGTGGCCGCAAGTTAAATAGTTTAATGCACGAAGACGTAGCAAAACGTTCGATTTTGCAATTAAATAATTCGGATAATTTGTGTTTTCCACGTTCCCTTGTAGTGGCGTGCATTGCGAACGTGGAAATCTACGTACGGGTGAGCTCCATGAAAAATGGAATTGTATAAGACGATAGAGTTCCTTGTTAAAATCCAAATTAGCGAGAAAATTAACGAGGAACGCTGGAATCACAATTTCCGAGGAGGAATGCAGAATTCGCGAAATCGAGCGTTTTCAACGGTATCTCGCTGCCGAAAATATTGCTATGATGTACAATTTTAGTACTTTCGGACGCGGCGAGAATCCGTTATTTGACAGTTGCGCGTTATTTGCCTCTCTAGAGCGTGAGCCCCCTATTAAATTAAATATAATGTATTACGAACGTAGGCGTCGCACAATTCGATATTGAATGTAAAAGCCGCTGCTGACTCTCGTGGAAAATATTACGTCGCGTATATAACATGGGCCATCGTGAAGATAGAAGTCATCGCTGCACGAAAAAATGCCCACGCTGTTACGCCACTCCGTCACACTCCGTGTGAATCCCCCGACGCGAGCCTCATTAGGTGCAAAACGTGTGTTTTATGGTACTTTGAACGTCATCACGCGGAAAGATGATTCGTCCTACGACGAGCAATCTCCTGCAAGCATTTGCGAAACGGTAAAAATTTGCGAGCGATTTGTAAAGTCAAAATCGAGGCACGAATGAGAGAGAGCGTATTGTAAAACTTGCCGATCGCAGCGGCCTTCGAATCATTTTTATTTCATGCGCCCTCTTCGATGTAAAGTCGTTACCAAGAATCCGGAGGAAGGTACAAGTGATACAACAGTACAAGAAGAAACTGCACGGGCGAGAATGAGTCCGAAGATAGAGCAAATTAAATACAAAACAGATCGCATTGCATTCGTGTTCTACGATTTCAAAACGCGACAGAACGAAACAGAACATGTAAAGGAACCGAAACCGTACAAATTCACATTCCGACTCTTTGCGTCGCGCAGCAACTTTGTGAAACATGGGCGAGAATAGAGGATATATCGGTGTGATGTCGTTGGTGCAAAGTGCGCGAGTTTATATTTCGAAATGATTCGGTTAAACAATTTGTTAATCCCGTGACGCGAACAACAAAATGTTTCAAAAAGATAATTTGTGTAGCACATAATGCGAAAGCGTTCGACGCGCAATTCATTTTGAAATATTTAGTCGGAAATTACGGAAGAACCGCGGGTAATTTTAAACGTGAAAATTATCGTGATGTCGGTCGGGAACACTAAATTTATAGATAGCGTAAATTATTTGCGATTATCTGATTTGTCCAAAGCTTTCGAACTGAAGGATACATTGGGTAAAGAGGTCATTTCCCATTTATTTAATACAAAGACGAATCTAATATACATCGGTTCGATACCCGACGCACGATATTATTTTCCTGATCAAATGAAGCCTGAAGAACATGAGCGATTTACGAAATGGCACGAGGAAATGATACGGTCAAACTTTATTTTTAATTTTCAATTTGAAATTGTTAAATATTGCCGTAATGATGTAGACATTCTCCGACGCTCGTGTATGGCGTTTAGAAAGATCTTTCTAGAACGCGGTAATGTATGTCCGTTTGAGGAATGCACAACTATCGCTTCCTCGTGCATGAAAGTTTTGCAAAAACTTTTTGCGCGAGGAAGAAATAGAAATCATTTCATCGGGCGGATACAGAAATGCGGACAGACATTCGCGAAAAGCTTTAAAGTGACTAGTGTAGAAGGAGCGTGAACTCATCGCATAATCCACGCTGGACGAATATGAAATTGACGACAGGCGCGTTGACAGATACTACGAGTTGGAATCGGCAAACGGAATGCAACGTTACGTGCTTCAGTTTTATGGGTGTTTCTGGCATAGTTGTCCGACGTGTTATCAGGTTAATCGCTACAGAACGCTTTCATCTACAAATCGTAATGATACAATTGATGCGCGTTACGAGCGAACTCTCGCATCGACATATTGCCTTCAAAAACGGGGCTACTACGTTATAGAAAAATGGGAATACGACTTCGACCGGGAAATGCGTGAAAATCTTGAGATGAATGATTTTCTCAAGAATCACATAATAAAATCCGTTAATAAAATCCGATCCTCTCGACCCGCGCGATGCGTTTTTCGGTAGTCGCACAGGAAATATTGCTACCCGATATGAAATTACGGGCACAAAGAAAATACACTATGTGGACGTATGCTCTCTGTATCCGTATGTGTTGAAAATGGTTTCCCATACGGTCACCCCGATATTTATATCGGTGAGGAGTGTAGCGAATTAATCGGTAAAGTGCCAAATATTAATTTTGACTTTGTCGAGGATCTTGTACGATGTAAAGTACTCCCACCGCGTAATCTATTTCACCCGGTATTCCCGTATAGAGTAAAAGGAAAGTTGCTTTTCGCCTTGTGTTGGAGCTACTGCGAAACATTCTCGCAAGTAACGTGTACTCACAATCGTCCCGAAGAGCGTGAATTCAAATACCTGGGTATTTTGCGAATTACGCAAAGCCATCGAGAAGGGGTATCTTGTGACAAGCGTGAGTGAAATTTGGCAGTATAAAGTTACGCGTTACGATCCCAATACACGGCGGGGAGGATTGTTTGCCGAATACATAAATACATTTTTACAATTAAAACAGGAAACTAGCGGATGGTCGAGCGAATGCGGGGACAACGATGTCAAGGCTAAGGAACGATATCTGAGGGAATACGAAAAAACTGATATCGTTCTTGACAGAAATAACATTCCCGGTTTACGCTTGGTCACTAAGTTTTATCTAAATTCATTTTGGGGAAAATTCAGCCAGCGAACCAATCTGCCTACTGAGATCGTAAAATCCTATTAACGTTTGATAACTTTACTCACGAATCTGGAGCACGAAATAACCCATATATTGCCCGTCAACGACGAGATAATTTATGTTTCGTGGCTACGCGAAAAGGCTACGCGAAAAGGCGGTCGTGGCTTTCCCAATAACGAACGTGATAATCGCGGCAAATACGACGTTAGCGCAATTAAAATTATATAAATATTTAGAAAAATTAAATAGACGTGTTTTATGATACTGACTCATGTATATACTAAGTACAGATAATCCGAATGAATATGAACTGCGTACGGGTAATTTTCTGAGCGATATAACGGACGAACTCGAGAATTACGGTTGCGAAAGTTATATCGAGTCGTTCGTTTCGGGTGGCTCAAAATTTTACGCGTATCGTTCGTAACCAGAAGTACGCATGAAATCTGTAAAATAAGGGTATAACATTTAATTATAAAAATTCGTTAATTTTAAACTTTAATAATATAAAGATTATATATTTAATAATATTAAGAAATTAATAGTAGAAAATGAGAGAGAAAGCGAGAAGCAAGAGAAGACGGAGGGGTCAACGATAAATTTGCGTTTTACTGCAAATCGACGCACTGCGCTTCATGAAATTGTAACGCGAAATGAGACGAAGTCATGTGCGTATTGGTAAAATGTAGATTTATCAATAATCATTATTCTTTTCTTATGGCTTCATAGATGAATAACCCTCCTCTTGCTCAAGCTTTCTCTCTTATTTTAATATAGAAACGTCATCGAGTTTTCCGCCGATTAGGTTAGGTTAGGTATACATTTAGATCATTAAAATGTAAAATTATAATACATTATTTTGTAAAATAAAATATGAATATTATTGTTAAATCTAGTACTTAGAAATTTTATTGTACTTTAATATTGTGAATAATGTAAATAAATAAATATTTTTACGATATGAAATTGTACTTGAAACATTTGAAAAAAATTATTGTAAATACAAAAACTCATTTTCCACTTTTTCATACTTTATGTAAAAAATAAACATCAAATATAAAAAATAAAATGTTTTACATTTAAATCACAAGACAATTTTTTTACTGCTTTTTCTTTTTCCCTCATCCATCATAATGTGGCATCGCGTATAAGCTCGTTAGCGGTGATGCCATGTCCCGAAGAAATTGTACGCTGACTTCATCGCGGATAAGCTTATACGCGTCGCACCGCGGCGAGAATCAGCTCTGAAGACGCCGCGGTGTTCTTGTCGGCTAGCTATGCCGGAGATACGCTGACGCGAGCGCACGTCCGGCCGCGTGGAGGGCCTCCGCCGCGTTGATCAGCTTATCCCCCCCTCCTCTTTAAATTTTTTCCTTTGTACATTCTTGAAAATATTATTAAGAGCCATTTTTCCTTTTATTTGCTTTTGAAGTCTTGCACGGTAATAGAGTAGCTCATTTCGCAAAATGGACGTATGCTGGAAACATCCATAGACAGAGGTGCGACCGGATGCGGGAAAACGACTTTTCTCCGGTATTTATCTCTTATGTTTGACGTACGTTTTGAGAGAGTTTTGTTCTATTATGCGAAATGGCAAGAAGCCTATCGTCAATTACAATATGATACTCGTCAAATAGAGCTCGAAGAACAGAGTTGGGGATGCGGCAGTACCAAAGCGACGAAGAAAAATATAATTGAATTTTACGAAGATTTACCCCGTCTGGAAGATTACTCGAATAATCCGCTTTCTCCGAAATTAATGATAATCGACGATCTTATGAGAGAATCGTCGTCGTGCGACGCGATCGTGGATCTTTTCACCAGAGGCATCACAAGAATCTCAGTGTTATTCTTATCTCACAGAATCTCTTCCATCAGGGGTGTGATCAATGCGATATATCGCTCAACGCGAATTACATTGTCGTTTTCAAAAATCCACATGATCGCGCTCAAATTCGTCATTTAGCGCGTCAAGTCCATCCCAACGATCCGAACGATCCTAGAAGAGGCATACTACGATGCTACATCCAGGCCTTACGGCTATTTGCTGCTCAATCTGAAACAATCAACCCCGGACGAGTATCGATTTCGAACGTGTATTTTTCCCAAGGATACGACTCATTACGTGCTGCCTAGATCATTTTTCAATGGATACGTATAAGAGGCGAATAATCGTACAAGTAATCGTACGTGTCAGTGGTAGATTTTTCTCGCGATGAAAGTGAGTGACGAGAAATCGTGCAGTGTGACGAAAATCGCCTCACATTCGATCGGTAAAAGAAACACCTGTCTCCTCGCGACGCTCTATCATTTGAACAAAAATCAACGCCCAACCTTCTTACGTGGCGCTGAAAAATTAATTCTTTGTATCTGCGAATGTATTTTTAATACTCTCAAAGGTAACATTTCGCTCAAACGTTGTGAAAAAAATCGGTTAACCAAATACAAAACGGCTTTGCGTCACATCGTTGCAAAACGCGGTAATTGGAAGGATAAAAGAAAGCTGTTGGTGCAGCGAGGCGGATTTTTACCTTATATTATCGGATCTATATTATTGATCTTATTATCACTAATTATCAAAGGAACAAAATAGCGGAGATAAAACATTATGGAGAGGATAAAAAAAATGGTTTTAATTTCGACGGAAAATCTCGAAAGAAACAACATCTGCGTCAGAATCCGACATCATTCGCTGGCAGAAAGTAAAAAAAAATCGCAGTACCGCAAAATTCGGATCACAGCGAGCACTAATAATACAACGCAAACCCTTAAACTCATCCAACACGACTCGATATGGAGATGAGTCGTATTCTTAATTCTGACTGGCCACGCGATGAAAGTGAGAGATTACAGAGAGGCATTATGGCGATACCTGCGATTTATTCAAGAAACGCGAAGACAGAAAGACGCAACGAAAACGAAAATGCAGAAGACAACGCTACGCGAGGTACCTCCGCCGATAACGAGACGACAAATGATGACGTTTTTCACGATCTCACGCAAACGTCTGATAGACCGCCGGCACATTCCATCAATAACACTGGTATTATTACAAAAAATTTCGAAATTTCGAGCGAGCACAATCATGCGAGGAATAATCACTTGATGAAAAGCATTGAAGAAATAGTGGAAAGCGTACTGAAATCTTATCGTAAGCATGCGCACTTACTGATAAAACTTTTGTTGTATGCTACTCGCACACGCTAGAATGCTAAGTAAAACTACCAAGTATCCCCTTACGAGAGTCGAAGTTAAAACTTTCACGATACACGCCGGCGTAGTGAAGGAATAGATAGACAATACAATATTTGGACAGCAGCCGAAACGAATAATAGGTTTGTTAATAACAAGGCGTTTAAGGCAATAAAAAATTGAACCCATTTAATTTCAAAAATTACAGAATAAATTTCTTTTCGCTGTATGCCGATGGCATGCAAATTCCCAGTAGGTGGTTACAGCTAAATTTTTCGAAAGACAAGCCACTCTACGTTGAAGCTCACACATTATTCTCGGGAACCGGCATTCACTTTCTGAATGAAGGTAATTCTATAAGTAAAGACGATTACGCCAACGGCTATATTCTTTTCGCTTTCGATCTTACTCCAGATCTATCCGCTAATTGTGCAGAGCATTAGAATCTCATGAAACAACATTTTAGAAATCGACACCTCGCGTTAAGTCATTGTCGACTTTTCCGATTAGTCCTATGGTTTCCGCGAGAAAATTATTTTCCCCCACTACACATTTTTTTCCTATCTAATTGCTCGCAAGATGACGAAATAGCTTCTTGCACATGACACTGACAGAGACGTTTCGTGACATAAAAAGAGTGTAAGTAATGAAAATTCGAATATCATAATGGATGTAGTCATCAACATATAAGATTTTCGCGATGTCAAAGAGAATTTTATTCCGTAAGAAGTCACGGTTCTTGCGATTAATGCAACGATCACCGGACACTGGATTATGATGCCATCTTATCCATTTAGCGATTTACCGAGACAGTAAGAAGAGAAAATAACTGGCTTACACGAAATTATCACGGAATTGAATGGTTTGTCGGAAACGTCAATCCTACTTTACGATACGAGACATTACACGCCATGCTACATTTTTAGCAGAGGACAAGAGAAGGTGCGCTATCTGAATAATCTACTCTCCAGAAAGGTATATAATCTGGAATTTCTCCGGCTTTTAAAAATCTACCAGATTTTGAAAAACGTGGACAGCGCTCACGGATTTCAAACCAACGTTGAATCACATTGTGCTTTACGCAACGCTTACAAATTGAAACGTTGGCTAACTATATGAAACAGCTGCAATTCGAGCTACAATAGTCTTCTCTCAGAAAATTAGAGTAAAAACAACGTTGAGAGCGAAAAAACAGACAGCGGAAATTTTTCAATTCAATTTAAAAGTCACTACGATATACCTCGCAACATCGAAGCATAGAGAAAAAATACCGTGAAAAGTCGAACCAAAGTGAGGGCGAACAAGTGACAGATGAGGAGAAAAAAGATTTTCCAAAATTCGTCTTGTCGACGGATAGAGATAAAGCTAATATCAGCGTTTCGCAAACGTTCAAATTTTGAGAACTCTATAACGCATGTAACGGCAAAAGAGGTAAATTCTGAATTTGCGCAAACCTTTCCTCTCTCATGTACTCCGACAACGAGAAATGAATTAATTGGAAATTTTAAATGCATTACATCATCTTAGTGTTCGACATGGAGGAGTCTATCCTGCCGACCGACGACCGAGGATGTGGAGGTCGACTGCTATTGTCATTAACACAGACGATCATGATCGAACTGGCCAGCACTGGGTCGCTTTTTACATCGACGAATACGGTACTGGAACATATTTCGATAACTATGGCTTGCCGCCCTTGAACTCAAGATTCCTCTTATAACTTCGCTGAAACTCAAGATTCCTCTTATAACTTCGCACAACGTATCGCTGGAATACGACGACGCTGCAAGGAATACTTTCTCAAACTTGCGGGCAATACTGCTGTGTATTTCTATATTTTATGTGTAATGGTTATAATCTTAGCTAGTTTCTTAGTCGTCTTTACCTCTGATTGTAAACACAATGACCGATTGATCGTACAATTATTTCATAAATTTTTTCTTCGTTGTAAACATAAAAAAATATATTTTTATGCTACGAGCAAGTCAATAAATTTTTAGAAAAACATATAGTAAAACACATTTTTTTTTATCGATTCATTTTTATTTCTCAACATAGTCTCCTTTCAGCTCGATACACGTGATCCAACGATTCTCCAACTTTTTCAAGCCGTCCGAATAATATTAGTCCAACCCTCCAAAATAAGCCTCTGTTTCGGCGATGAACTGGTGGTGAATTTCTTTCCTCTGAATCATTTCTTCAGGTTTGGAAATAGGAAATAGTCGCAGGGGCGACTATGATGGATGGGGAAGCAATTCGTAGTGGAATTCATTGAATTCTGACCATCGGTGCCGGGCATGTGAATCTGGGCATTGTTTTGATGGAAGAGCACCTTCTTCTTCGCCAAATTGGGACGTTTTTTCTTTAAATGTTGTTAAAACGGTCCAATAAAACTGCGTAGTATTCGCCATTGATCGTTTGCTTCAACGGAAGGTAATCGATATGAATTATATCGCATGCATTCCAAAAAACTGTGGCCATTAATTTTCCGGCCGACAGTCTTCGCCTTCTTTGGAGCTGGTTCACTCGGTAAAGTCCATTGTTCTGACTGTTCCTTCGTTTCGGGTGTGAAATAATGGATGCATGTTTCGTCCACAGTAATGAATCGACGCAGAAATTCATCTGGATTACGTTGAAACATCTCCAAACATTGTTTTGAAATCGTCACATGGTCGCACTTATAGTGAGCAAACGCGGCACCCATCTTGCCGATAGCTTTTTCATACCCAATTGTTCGTGCAAAATTGAAATCACTGTGCCATGTGATATGTGTATGCCTGTGGCCTCATTAAGCTCGCGCACTTTCACTCATTGATCAGTCAAAACAATATCGTGGACTTTATCAATGTCTAGTGTAGCAGCCTCCCGAACGAGGTACATCACATGTAGATGTACGACCACGTTTAAATTCATTCACCCAACTGTGTAAAACTTTGCTTCCGCCGTTTTCCTATAGATGGCTTTAGCGGTAAGTGGTGGTCGAAATAAATAGATCATAGACGTCATACAATAAACTTGGGCATCTATATAACCCCATAGAAACATTAGTCGATTTGTGTCTGCATCATAAAGTTATTCTCGATTGAAAATGTCAGTTTACGAGCCAAATTCTCGTCATTTGCGAGAGGTTTTAATTTTATGCTTCAATATGAAGAAATCTGTGGCTGAGGCTCATCGAATGCTCTCAAATACTTATGGTGAGGCCGCTATTAGTGAAAGAACGTGTCGTGAGTGGTTTCAACGCTTCAAGAATGGTGATTTTGACGTCGAAGACTGGCATAGCGCTGGAAGAGAGAAGGATTTCGAAGATACAGAATTGGAGGCATTACTTGATTAAGACTCTTGTCAAAATCAAGAAGAATTGGCACAATCATTGGGAGTGACTCAACAAGCCATTTCAAAACGCCTCAAAGTCATAGGAATGATTCAGAAGCAAGGAAATTGGGTGCCGTACGAGTTGAAGCCGAGAAATGTTGAACAGCGTTTGTTTGCTTGTAAACAGTTGCTTGAATGGCAAAGACGGAAGGGATTTCTGCATCGCATTGTGACTGGGGACGAAAAATGGGTTCATCACGATAACCCCAAGCGCAGAAAATCATGGGGAGTTCCCGGCCATGCTTCCACGTCGACGGCCAAACCGAATATTCACGGCTCCAAGATCATGCTTTGTATTTGGTGAGACCAGCTCGGCGTAGTGTATTATGAGCTGTTAAAACCGACTGAAACAATCACAGGCGATTAGTATCGAACGCAATTGATGCGTTTGAGCCGAGCATTGAAAGACAAATGGCCACAATACAACGAGAGACACGATAAAGTGATTTTGCAGCATGACAATGCTCGACCCCATGTTACGAAAGTGATCAAGACATACTTGGAAACGTTGAAATGGGAAGTCCTACCCCACCCGCCGTATTCTCCAGATGTTGCTCCCTCTGACTATCACTTGTTTCGATCAATGGCACACGGCCTGGCTGACCAGCACTTCCGGTCTTATAAAGGAGGAAAAAATTGAATCGATTCGTGGATCGCCTCAAAAGACCAGTTTTTTCGATGCGGGATTCGTACGCTGCCCGAAAGATGGCGGAAAGTAGTGGCCAGCGATGGACAATACTTTGAATCATAAATGTATAACCAGTTTTTTACAATAAAACGAATTTCGGAAAAAAACGGCGGAAGCAAAGTTATACACCTAATACAATCGCAAAAGCTGGTGCAGATGTGCTATGAACATCTAACGAGTTTATCCAATTCGATTTTAATTTCTTTCGGCGTTAAACCTTTCATATGTTTCACTGCACGGAACTCGTTTTTTTCCATTTTGTAAAAAATACAAAGATTGTTCGCTTTAATCGTCTACAGAAATAGAACCACGCGATGAATTCCGCTCAAAATTTGACAGTAATCAGCTGAAAGATGCTACTTGTCAAAAAGTAATGTGACATGACACTGCGAGTGCCCTCTGACAGATTTTCTAAGAACTTATTGACTTGCCCTTATTGATATGCCGTCATGTTCAATCGTCTACTCTTTTAAAAAGTAAAATATAAAACAAATATGTTATGTAATATCACTTTTTTTCTTTTAAAATAAACGTTTTTGATTATGTAAATTTCGTCTGTTTCTTACACCTAACGTCGTCTCTTTTTACATTAGTCTTTTCTTACGTATTCCAGATTTAGATAATGTTCATTAAAAACAAAATATAGAAAAATTTTTCTTTTAAAGTAATGGCGTGTTCGAATCAATACACCGATTACGACGTCGCGTGCCGGCGCTTTTCCTGTTTTATCTCTTTCTCCTTAGTAAAAGCAAGAGTCTCCCGAAAAGTAGTCGTCATAAATAATAAGAAAAAAATAAATAATAAGAAAAAACCCTTTCGCTAAAACATTAATATACCGCAGATATTGTTCCGCTGCAGTAAAAAATGACCTACAAAACAAAAAAACTGTGCGCTATTGATATCCCTTGCCCACACCTTCCCCCTCCCCTCCATAACGAAAAAATGTCTTATCTCCATTTTCCTTTGGTATTCATTTCTGCCGACATCCCCACTCTTCTCCACCGCGTAGGCGTCTATGGATAGAGCCAATCAGCGCGTGGGCAGCCATAAAACGGGCCAATCAAAACGCACCATTTAATTATCTCACACCTTCACGTCACCGATCAATCAGAGCGCATCATTTCCCAGACAGGCCACGCCCCCGGAAGTGGAGTGGTAGAGATTTGTTAATGGTCCATTGCTGTCAAAATACTACTCACTCATGTTTCCATCAACACCATGGTATTTTTATCCTCTCTCCTTTTTTTTCCTCCTTATCTTTATACAAATTTTATATAATAATATAAATTATATATAATATATGTAATATATAATATATATGTTATATATAATATAGATTTTATATATAATATAAATTTTTAACAATAAATGTTAACCGAGGACTCTCTCTTTTTAAAATAACAAAAACAAAATTAATCTTTTTTTTTGGTAACGGAGGGCAAATGCCTGATGTATACCCCGGGCCTCAGGGAAGAGCCCGGGGTTATGTGGGACTTGCACCCACTAAAACCCCTCCGGCTATCTTAACCAGGCTACAGCTGAAGGACTCTCAGGAACGCGTGCAGCATACTTCTGGAAGCTCCTCTGGCTGTTATCGATTCTGTCCCGCCCGGGGGGTCGTCGGAGGAACGGCCCCGAGGAACGCAGGGCGCAAACTGCCCGAATCGGGCGCTGGGGGGACATCACCCTCCCGCGCCCGCCCCTCTGGTTGTTGATGGGAGCCAGTGTTGGGGATTCCGGCTTCTGCCAGGACCCCCAGCCCCCCAAGGCGCGCCTCATCCTCGTAGACGCACCGCACACTTCTCACGGTATTTCCCCTGCGCGTTGGAGGGCAGAGGCCCTGACCCAGTCGCCCAATCGCATTGACGGGGCAATCGCGGAACTCTTACCCCGCGCGCGCGGAGAGTTATCCTCTTCAATCCGGCGGCGGTGTGCCCCGAGGAGTCGCGACTCGCCGCTTCACGGCTTCCCGCGTCCCAGACTCGGGGTCGTCCGCAATAGTGGAGTAGGAGGAGCCATTGACCTCGCCTCCCCCGTGCGCATCTTCCTCTTCACCGTTCTTATCTTCTTCCGGTATTGGCAATGGAGGTCGCCACCGTTTTCGCACCGAGGGACGATCCCGGCGGCGCGAGCGCGCGGGAGAGGATTCGGGGCACGAGCGATCCGGCTGAGGCCAGCGCCCACGTGGTTACCCGCGGCCCCCCCTGCCTATCTCCTTCCCTTCCACCATCACCATCGTCGCCGCCGCCACCCGGCGGTGGAAGAAAGCCGTCATCCCTCGGGGCTCTCTCCCTCGCTCTCTCGACCTCCTCCTTCTGCGACATGATCTGTTCGCAGAAGAAGGAGAATGTCGTCCAGGCGCTCTCCTGGCCCTAACGACGACCGGCAGGGAGAGATCGTTCCCAATTTCCCGGACCAGAACACCGCGCTCGCTTGCCCAGGCCGGGCAAGCCTCAAGTGTGTGTTGCGCGGTGTCCCGGTCCTCGTCGCAATGGAAACAATGCGCAGTTGGCTCCTTTTCTATTTGATACAGGTACTTCCCGAAACAGCCGTGTCCGATGAGCATCTGCGTCATGCGGTACGAAAATCCGCCCTATCGCCTATCTACCCATTCCTCTAGGCAGGACCTAGAGGATGGCCTCCATGGTCCGAGCGCCCGTTGTCGGCGGGTTGTTCTCGAGAGTGGTACGCCACTCCCGATAGACCCGCCGACGGGCCTCCCCTCTCAATTGGTCAACGACCCTCGGGGTTACAACCCCCCCCCCGTAGTCGAATGGCCTTCACCCTGGCGTAAGTCTCCGCCAGGGCATCGGCCACGTATTCGGCAGGGGGCATCCCCGCGAGAACCACGGCGGCCGTATACGACACCATCCTGTAGACTCTATAGATCCTTAGGGCCTCCCCGCTCCATACGGGGCCCCACAGTAGACCTCGGACAGAATACGCCCGCCGACCGACGCACTCGGACCGCGAAGGTTGGGCATGAGGCCGAGCAAAGCATCCGCCCGACCGCCCAATCGCAGGACTAGTCTGTCAAAATGTTCGACAAAGCCCCAGCGACTATTCAGGGTGAGGCCCAAATACTTGTTGGGCCCCGGAACGCGGACTTCGTCCATCACGATGGACGCTTGGGGGAGCGCTCTTCCCGTCGTGGATGAAAAGAGCTTCCGTTTTTGCAGGAGGCCCAACTTTTTTATGGAGCCGACCAAGCACGTCACTGCGACGTTCGCCTTACACACTGCCCTTTCCCAGGTCGTATTTCCGGCCATCACCAGCGTGTCGTCTGCATAGCAGATGACGTAGCAACCAGGGGGAGAGCCGCACGGAGAACCGAGTCGTACGACGTTCCAGAGTAGGGGGCCCAGCACAGACCCCTGTGGAACGCCGCACGACATGTCCCTCCGCTGCTGGAAGCAGCTGTTTATTGTGGAACTCCAGCTGCCTGTCCTGGAAATAGTCCTCCACAATGGCCACCAGGTAGGGGGACAGGAGGTGATGTTCTCTCATCGCCTCCACTATCTGGCCCCAGGGCACACTGTTGAAGGCGTTGGCGATGTCGATGACATCGCCAACGCCACCTCCCCGCCCGCGGTCATCTGCTCCGAGAAGGCACTCACTTGCCTAATGTCGACCGTGGATAACCCCTCTCGGAAGCCGTATTGATCGCGGGACATCCCGAGACAAGTGCCGGATGATGCGGGCAGCGATAATATGCCCTAGCAATTTGCCTGCATCGTCTAGTAGGCATATTGGCCTATATGCGAAGAGACTCTCCTCCGACTTGCCCTCCTTGCGTAGAAGGACAAGTCGATCCCTCTTCCACGAAGCTTCCCTCTCTGAAGCAGCTCGTATAGAGCTGCCTCAGACGTTCCCCGATGAGGAGGGCTGCGGCGAGCCAGACCCTTCCATGGACGCCGTCGAGTCCGGGTGCCCGCGACCTTCCCCTCAGGCAAAGGCCTTTCCCATCTTTTTCCCGGTGACGCTCAGCTCCTCCGTCCAGTCCTCTCCGGTATTTCTCTTTTCCTGGTGGGAAAGAGGGCGACCACGTCCTCCAGGAACCGAGCGTCCAGGGTTTCCGTTATCGGGAGGAGGGGGGAGCCCACGGACGAAGCTTCTTCATCACGATCTTGTAGGGCCTCCCCCACGGATCCCTGTCCAGGGAGGAGGCGAGCTCTCTCTAGGCGTCGGTCTTCGCCTTTCTTATGGCCGCTCTAAGGGTGCTCCTCGATGCGCCCCGGTGGCCGTTTCTGCAAAAGGAGGAACGATGGGCTCTGCGAAAATTGGACCTTGGCGCTCT
Organism: Acromyrmex charruanus; assembly: GCA_017607545.1. Taxonomy (NCBI): domain Eukaryota; kingdom Metazoa; phylum Arthropoda; class Insecta; order Hymenoptera; family Formicidae; genus Acromyrmex; species Acromyrmex charruanus. The sequence goes on from JAANIC010002712.1 coordinate 361,472, forward strand.
CGTGGCTCGGAAACGGTATGTCGCGCCCGTGCGATGGTGCCCCGCCGCTTGCGGCGAGTATACGCCCTTCTGATAGCCACGGTGGCCCGACGTAGCCCAGCTAGCTCCTCGGATTACCAGTAAGCTGCCCTCCTCGCTATTGGATGGCAGCGGGACATTGACGCATCGCACGCGCGCGACATAACGTCCCCGAGCCACTCGGCCTCCTCCACTGTATTGGCCGGGTTACGCTCTGGCCAGGTGGAGGAGAGAAGGCTCACCTCGAGAGCGCCAACTTTCGCAGAACCCATCAACGTTCCTCCTTTTCGCGGCGGCGTCTATGCGATATCTCCGGGATGGACACCATCCGGATCAGCCGATGATGGGACTGATCCCCCAGAGAACCGGCGTCCACGTGTCATCCCTTGATCTTCAGGGCTGCCACGGAGGTCACTCACGTTAAATCGACGATGGATTCCCACGAAGGTGCTGGCATGGCCTCTGTTGAGCAAAACGAGACCGTGCCTTGTCGCCCACAGCAGGGCGCTGTCGCCTCTGGAGTCGGTGAATGGGGATCCCCACTCCAACGCGTGGGCGTTGAAGTTCCCACCCACCAGTGTCGGCCTGAGGGAGCGCCGGCGCATATACTCCCCCAGAGACTCCAGGGTGTCCTCGAATTCCCTCCTGTCGAAGTTAGAAGAGAAATAGCACTCTGCGACGTCGATGGGTCCCCACTCCACTATCAGGAACCCTTCCCCCGCCGATATGAATAGCATCGACGGGGTATCGCACGCGTGCATGCAGACCACCGCTACCCGACCCAGGGAGTCACCCGCCCAGCTAGCCCCCCCGGGATGTTGTACGGATCGGCGGCGATGGTCAGCCCTCTCTCCCCCTCGGCGAGGCACTGCATGAGTATGCTTTGTGCCCCGACCGAGTGGTTGAGATTGGTTTGGAGGAGACCGGCCACTATCGATTAATAGCCAGTCTCCTCCACGACTGTTTCCACCTCCATGGACTCGAGCGGTTTGTCTGCCTCCGTCTCGGCGGCTGCTGTTGTTGCTGCCGTGGCTGCTCCGGCTGCGCGTCCGCTTCCGCCGCCGGCCGGTCGGCGGCTTTGGCGGGGGGCCGTTGGGCTTGGTCCCCTTCTTTTTCTTTTTCTCGGCCGTGCATTCTGGTCCGCCGATACGATGGTTGGACGGCCGGCCGAGGGTCCCACATGCGGAGCAGTCCAGTCTAACGCTGTCGCACTCCTTGACCTGGTGGCCTATCGCCACATCGGTAGCAACAATCAGAGTGGTCCACCAGGCTCGTGCATTTAGACTGCACGTGGCCGGCATTTGAAGCACTGGAGGCCACGCGCGGGCAATAGCGCCATCTTGCAGTTGGACTATCTCACGATCCGTTGTGCCACCAGCTTCTTCCCCGCGTCAACGGGACCCAGTAAGACCCCATTCCGCTGGTCATCTTTCTCACGTCGCCCACTTTGAAATCGGAGGGCGACCTCTCACATCTCTTCGCTAGCTTCTCCTTCACATCCTTGGACGTCACAGAGTTATCCAGGCCCTTTATTCGTATCTTAACGGATTTCGTGGTCTGGTGAAGTCATTTCTATCGCGATACACTTCCCGCAGTTTCCCGGCCAGAGCATCCGCCTTTTCGCGGTTGCCCTGGCCGTGAATTTCCTATATAAGGGCACTTGTTATTGCCCTCCTGGGCTTTAGGTCGTTCACACCCAGGTCTCGTAGGCTAATTTTCGTCCTCGCAAGGTTCATCACCTCCGTGTACGTTTGCGAGTCGGCGCAAGTGATGGTAATTGCGGCAGCGGATGGCTGCCTGATCTTCGGCAACTGCGTCCCAGAGGCCTTCAAGTCATCAGGGGGTGGGGGCCGCGGCCAGGCTTCGTTTTTGCGTCTCCGCTGCTGCTGTTGTTGCTACTTGGTTTCTTCAGGGGGAGGGGGGGGCTACTCGGGCCGGCGCATTGGCCGCCCACCCCCAGGCAGCTTTATTGATCGCCCTCTTTATTGCCTTAGAGACAACCTGTGCCCACGTGAGGTCGCGAGTGGCGGCGCTCGTCTCCATCTCCTTGGTAACCGCGGGAGGAGGACCACTGGCAGCAGCAGCTGGCGCTCGCCTAGTCCCCGAGGCGAGCTGCTGCGCTTTCTCTTTAGGAGTCGCCGTCATCTCGCCAACCCTCTTGTTCTTTTTCTCCTTGATCGGAGGTTGGTTCCTCCCATCCTGCGTTGTTCTCTTTGCAGGCGCCTGCTGCCTCGCGGCTGCAAAGCCCATGTTCTTCAGCAGGAGAGGTAGGAGTTTGGCCAGAATTCTCTGGATTGTCTCCTCAAGGGGCCTCTCCATCTCCCCTCCCTTCTTGTTACTCCCATTATGGAGGGAGTTTTTCCCAAAAGCTCCAATGGCCACTTCTCTGTCCGCCGTATTGGACAGGAGGTTCAGCTGTTTAGCTCTTCCCTGTAGAGGCGGCCTGAAATAGAGGGTCCTTAGGTCCTCCTCGGTGATGACGACGGGAGCTCGTGTATCCTTGCTGTCATCTGCATCTCCCCGCGGTGCAACTTCCAGGCGCGTTTTCTTGCTGCGCGCCCAGCGGGCGGTGCACTCGTGTATCTCAGTGGTCGGGTTATCTCCGCCCGACCATTTCATCGCGCCGTCCCAGCTGAGGAAGGGCATCGCGTTCCCGCCCGCTGTTGTCGCGGTGCAACGGGAACGTGCGTCCTCTTTCTCCAGCCCTCCCTCTAGTTGGGCATTGCGGGAGGTAGGTTATCTCATAGTTTAACCTATTCCTTTCCTCCTCCCACCTCTCCTTCTCTTTGTCCCCGCCGGTCAGAAAGTCGACTATTGCTCCGCCATCACTCTTGTCCGCCCTATGAACGATGGACTCCAAAGCCCCAGTTATCTTACTGGCACAGGTTATCCACAAATCCCGGACGATATCCCCGCGGATGTTCTTCAATCGCTCAACGTACTTCGCGAGAACGCTCTGCTCACGGGTGGTCACCGCCGCAACCGCTCCAACCAGCTGTTCATCGTATTTCTCCGCCAGTTCCTGGGCCCTCAAGTTGGCCTTCCTGGCGAAGTTCGACGATTCCTTCGCTGTAGGGTCACAAATGACCCTATAGTCCCTTCGTAACTGGGGCGACTCTGGCTTTCTCCGCCCTCCTTTCCCTAGCCTCGGCGATGAACTTGCCGACGTTTTCCGAGTTTAACGCCGGTCTACCCCGCGGCCTCTTTACAGCCTCTTTACTCGACTCGAAAGAGGAGGACGGGGGAAGAGACCGTCCTCTTCCTCTCCTCTCTCCCATCGCTGGTGGTGACCGACTCCATGGAGATGATCGACTCCGCCCTGAGGATCGCCAGCTCGATACTGAGGCCTAAGGCCGCACTGACGGAGCTGGCGCTCGTCCCAGAGTTGCTGCATGCCGGACCTGAGCGCTGCTTACGCGGCTCCTCTGGTCCGCTCATCCCATCGCCCTAGCAGCCAGATGCTCCCTCACCCCTCCCCTGGAGGAACCTGTCCAGGAGAGTAGGCCTCAAGTTTCCCCGGAGAGCTGGCATATGATGCATTCCCCGGAATGTGTCATCGGGGACACTGGCCTTCAGCCTTACTTCCCATGAGCGGATGTGGTGCAAGTCCACTCATGAGTTTCGGGGGTCCCTCGCCTCCGATTACGAGGGCATCGCTGCGGGTGGCGCCACTCGGGAAGGCCCCGGACAAATCGGGTCACAGAAGCAGCGCCCCTTCTGGACTCTAATCGCCGTGGCAGCCAGTAATGAATTCCGCCGTCCGGTGCCTCGCTTCGGAAGGGACGCCGTCGCGGAAACACCGGGCACTAACTACTACTTCACGGCCCTCGGCCCCGACCTCGGAATACGTTCGAGCGGCCACGCGGCTCCTCCGCCAGGAGAGACGAGGACTCTACCGCGGTCTAAAGAGTCCACGCGGCCTTGTTCTCCCTTACAAACAAAGTACGCACCTACCCGGAACCGGAGAGACCCCCAATGCAATGAGTCAAAGCTCTTGGGGACTCTCCCTTCCAATGGCATGAGCCAGCCCGCAGCCAGGAGCACCCAGCATATGGGCTGACCCGCCTTAAGGGAGTACCCGCTCGACTCTTCCGCGCCCAAATTCCGAGGGAACCATCCCGCTCCCCGAAGAGAGAAGGGACGGCCCCACGGGAGTCCGAGCGCGATGGAGGTCGAACTCCACCACCCGCACGGAAGGGAATAAAAATTCCCCCTATCGGTGCCGTGCCACCGGGCGATTGTCAAACCCTACCGGCACACTGGAGATCCATTCCGAAGAACGGGTCCTCCAGGGGCATCTCATGACTGAGGAAACATCTTGGGGTGCAGACATCCGGTGTACAGACTTCTCCTAATAACGGAAAGGTCCGTACAGAGCACTGTTGGCACCGAGCAGTCACACCGGCCCGGTAACCACCGCCAGCACATGACGGCAGCCACGGACCGGGAGACGACCGGGGTGAGCCCCTGCACCACGACAAGGTCGTGCTCTGCGCGGGGGAAACAAAATTAATTTGAGCTAATAAGAGTCAATGCGAAAGGAGGTGAGTAATAAAATTTTTAACAAGTAAAATTACTACTCCATTTGATAAATATCTTTTTTATTTACAATCTTCAAACTCGTTGAACGTTTCGATTCTCTTTTGAGTCTTCTTCAGCAATATTCTTATTCTATATTGGATTTCCCGAATGGACAGGGTAGAGTCACTTACAGGTTGCCAAAATTTTTTAGGATTATCTATTTTGTAGGATTAATTATGTACAATTGCAATCATTATAGATTGAGATTAAAGTATATATCTAATTAAACACAAGTGATGTATCGAAAAAAAATTCATTAAAAGTAAAATTAAGAAGTAAAACTCAAGTGGTACTTTATTATATGATATACTATGTATCTTTTTATATTTTCATTGAAAGTCTTTTTATTTCAACTTCTCAAAAAATAGTAATAACTTTAATTTTTCTTCAAAAATATTTTCATTCGGTCTTCTTACTCCAACAAGAAATATTGGGTGTGGGAAAAAGTTCGTAGCGTTTTTCCCACTAGATGGCATTAAATGCTCAGCAGTCGGTAACTACTAATCGCATCGACAACATTAGACATGCGTTTAAAAAGTGACATTTCAACCTTTGTTTTGAGTCAAAAAAGATTGAAATCGTTAAAGTGGAAAAAGTTATTTTATTTCGAAAATGGAAATAAATAAGAAAAAAATTCGCTACATTTTGCAGTATTACTACAATAAAGACAAAAACGCTGCACAGGCTTGTGAAAAAATTTGTGCTATTCACGGTGAAGATACTCTATCAAAATCAGCAGCACGGAAATAGTTCGCTTGTTTTCGTATTGCAAATTTCGATGTGAAAGATGAACCTCGCTCCGGTCGACCAATTCCTGAAAAGTCCGATAAAATCATGGAAAAAGTCGAGCGTAATAAGCATGTGAGCATTGTGAAGATTGCCAGGAAACTAGGCATCGAACATAAAACAGTTTTAAATCATTTACACAAAGCTGGATACAAAAAGAAGCTCGATGTTTGGGTTCTTCACGAGTTGAGTGTTAAGAACATAATGGAACATTTGTGATATGCTACTGAAACGGAATGAATTTCAGCCATTTCTGGAGAGAATGATAACAAATTGGTGATGAAAAATGGATCACATACAACAATCGAACAAGATCGCAAAAGATCGTGGATAAAGGAAGGAGAGAAGGGACAAGCAATCGCCTAGATTCACGACGAAGGTGATGTTATGTGTATAATGAGATTGGAAGGGAATCGTTCACTATGAGCTGTTATCGCCCGATCAAACAATTAATTCCGAACTTTACTGTGAACAACTGGAGAGATTATAACAAGCAATTGAGAGGAAGCGGCCAGAATTAATCAATAGGAGAGGTGTCGTCTTTCATCACGACAACGCTCGACCACACTCATCTTTGATAACTCAGCAAAACTTGCGAGAGCTTTGCTGGAAAGTCTTAATGCATCCATCGTATAATTCTGACATAGCACCAGACTATCATTTGTTTAGGTCTCTGCAGAACTCTCTGGTGTAAAGCTGGCTTCAAAAGAGGCCTGTGAAAATCACTTGCAGTTTTTCGACTACAGTTCTATCGCGATGGGATTATGCTCCAAAAATGGCAAAATATTATTGAAAATAATGGAGCATATTTGCTTTAAATAAATTAATTTTAATACTCTAAGAAAAACACTTGAATTTTACTAAAAAACCGCCACGAACTTTTTCCCACACTCAATAATAGCTTTCATTTTCTTCAAACAACATTATAAAAATCACTCACAAAACTTATTTGCACAAGTATACTTTACAAGTTACTTGAACGTGTGTAGTCGGTCTAACAAAATTGTTGCATCAAGAAATGAAAACTAGTATGTACTTTGTACCTCTTCTTTTCTATTACAAGTGATAATAGGTTATTAAATTTTTGCTAAAAATATTGTATCAAAAAGTTATGTTACAATACCTTACTTAACTAAAGTGTTATAAAGAATTTAAAGAGGTAACAAAACAAAAAAAATTTAATTTAAATAGAAGATTTTTCACGTAAAAACACTTGGCATTGCTAGACCGAATATTAAAAGCAATAAAGGATATGTATAATTTAATCAGTGTTGCACTGAATAAAAACAAATTTTACTGTAGCATATTTATTTGTGTATCAAATTTATACAAAATAAATATCAAATAAGCTCTATTTTATACTGAAAAACTGAGATATCTATTTGAATTATACGTTTGTATAACTTGTATGAGTACATATACACACATCTGCATATTATTAGAAAACATTGTAGTGGTATTACTTATTCATTTATCTTCTTATTTCATCTAAATCAGGCCTGTCCAATTTGAGCTTCAGAACCAAAACGCAAAACTATCGATGTAAAAAAAATTCACTGTAAGATTTTAGAACTCTATATAATAATATTGATAATTGTCACTTTGATGTATATCAATAAACACTTTACAATCCCCAAAATCTTACTCACATTGAATTTTTTTGCATCGATGGCTTTGTGTTTTGGCTCCAGATCTCGAATTGGACAGGCCTGATCTAAATTATTTTCGTTTTTTTTTATACATTACATTTATTATATTTGGAGGTCTAGTAGCGCTAAGTGTTTTTACGTGAAAAATCTTCTATTTAAATTAAATTTTTTTTGATCTGTTATCTCTTTAAATTTTTTATAATACTTTAGTTAAGTAAAGTAACATAACACTTTGATATAATATTTTTAACGAAAATTGAATAACCTATTATCATTTGTGATAGATAAAAAAAATCTCGAATGGGTACAAAGTACATACCATTAGATTTCATTTTTTTGGTGCAACAATTTTGTTAGATTACACACGTTCAAGTAACTTGCAAAGTATATTTGTGCAAGTAAATTTTGTGATAATTTTTATAATGTTGTTTGAAGAAAATGAAAACTATTATTTCTTATGTTGGAATAAGAAGACTGAATGAAAATATTTTTGAAGAAGAATTAAAGTTATTATTACTATTTTTTAAGAAGAAGTTGAAATAAAAAGACTTTCAATGAAAATATAAAAAGATACATATTATATGATATAGTAAAGTACCACTTGGGTTTTATTTTTTAATTTTACTTTTAATGAATTTTTTTTTGACACATCACTTATGTTTAATTAGATATATAAATTAATCTCAATCGATAATGATTGTAATTATAAGTAATTAATCCTACAAAATAGATCTAAAAAATTTTGGCAACCTATAAGTGACTCTACCCTGTCCGTTCGCGAAATCCAATATACAATAAGAATATTGCTGAAGAAGACTCAAAAGAAAGTCGAAACATTCAATGAGTTTTCAAGACTGTAAATAAAGAAGACATCTGTATGTCAAATGAAGTAGCAATTTTACTTGTTAAACATTTTATTATACACCTCCTTCGCGTTGACTCTTATCAGCCCAGATTAATTTTGTTTTTGTTATTTTAAAAAGAGAAAGTCCTTGATTAAACATTTATTATTAAAAATTTACATTATATATTATATATATTTTATATATATAATATATTATTATATATAAAACTTAAAAATTTTATAAGATTCAACTTTATGCCAGTTGTTGATACCAAATCTTTTAAACACATGATACACATCATTAGGGTTAAGTAAATAATAAAAACATAATAAAAAGATAGTATCACTTNCAGTTGCTGATATCAAATCTTTTATAGTAATAATACATAAAATTTTATGGAATTTAACTTGGCGCCAGTTGTTGATATCAAATCTTTTATATAATAAATAAATATCATTAGAGTTAAGTAAATAATAAAAAAGGTAATAAAAAAATAGTCTTGGGTTTTACTTCTTGGTAGAATTTAATTAATTAATTTGATAAAGATACAAATGATACATGTCATTAGATTTTAAATAACATTAAAATTATAATCACAATTACAAGTGTAATCAATCTAATCCTAAATCTATCTTAAATCTACGCATCGCTTTTATAATCTTAAATCTACGCATCTCTCTTAACGTATCATCTCTATAACGTATGTCTTACAAATTTAAAATTATCCTATTCTTAATTATATACAATATATAACGCACGCCGTATAAATACTTTTCTATACTAAATCTAAACCGCATACCTGTCTGAATCATTTGCTTGCACATACATATACATAGCATTAAACTTCATAAAAATTTTATAATTTCATTTAACTTTAATGTAATTAATTTGATAAAGATAGAAATGATACGTGTCATTATTCGAAGTAACTAAAAATAATAAGGACAGTACCACTTGTGTTTTACTTTATGAAAGTTACTGTTATTTTTTTAGAACGAGAGGTTGAAATAGGAAGACTTTTAATAATTAATTTGATACACTATTTTTTTTCAATACGTATCATCTAGGTTTTATCATATTTAAGTTTTATCGTAGTAATTTAAATTTTGCCGTTTTATTGGATGAACACATGCTCATGAGCAGCACCTTTTTTATCTTTTTTTAAAAATATTTTGCACATCTCATTAATATATTTATATAAACGGCACCGCTTATATATTATTTATATAAATGCTTTTATTAATGCGTCGCTACATGTCATCGATCTCTTTCCAGAAAAAAATCGTTATCAACACTTCTTCGAAGAAATTTAAGGGCTGTAGGAACACAGTTTGATTTCATACTTTTCATACTTTTGGAGTATCGCTTTCATTTTACTGTAGAAAAGTTATGTTTTTAGCAGTCGAAACATCGGCGCTTTTCTTAACGCATCGTGACATGTCACCGATCTGACAGTGTATATAAACAGTGTATAAAGCTTAGTAGGTATACTAGGCCGGTTCTGGATCACTCCGTGTTAGTGGATATACATATACGCGGTCTGTGTGCGCGCGCGTGCGTACGCGGTGTGTGTGTGTGTGTGTGTGTGAGGAGTTCGAGGGTGGGGAAAATTGTTAGATTTGGGATTTGAGAGAGTAGCGGCTGATGTTACTAAGCGAGGGGTCCGAGGGAGAGAGACTTGACGTCATTGGGCGAAGGTACCGCGGGAGGGAGTGGCGTCACCAGGGCTCGCGGTAGAGGGAGGCAGGCCATGGTTATTCTCTTAGCAAGAGTCCGAGGGTGGGGGGAAGTATGTTACTAGACATGGCGTTCGATGGAGTCTGACATCATTAGGCAAGGAGACCGAGGAAGAGGGGGTCGACGTCACTGGGCGAGGGGACCGCGGGAGGGAGACAGGGCCCGCCATGTTATTCTTTCTCTTCCACCCATTATAAGGTGCAGTTTTCTCTCTTAACTCGTTGCGGCTCTATACTTATTCATGCTCTCTCTCTCTCTCTCTCTCTCTCTCTCTCTCTCTCTCTCTCTTCCTCCGTTGCAATCCTATACCTACACATTATTCGCGCGCTCTCTTTCTCCCGCTGCAGTCCTATACTTACCTACCGTCTTCCTCATACTCTCTCTCTTCCTCCTGTTACAGTCTCATACCTACCACATTAATCACGCGTTCTCTTTCTCCCGTTGCAGTCCTGTACTTACCGTCTTCCTCATGCTCTCTCGCTTCCTCTCATTGCAGTCCTATACCTACAATATTATTCGCGCTCTCTTTTCTTCCTTCATTATATTCTCCTTCTCGTTGTTTTTTCTTCTCGATTTTATTAAGATGGGTATTCGTTTAATGATTTTTAAATAATATGATAGCATGTAAATGTAATAATTTTTTTAGTTGTAATGAGCTTATCAACTAATATATGGAGTATGATGAAGGAATGATGTAGGGACATAGGAATAAGTAATTTTAATAGAGTAATATTCATTAATATTTATTTTTTAATATTCACATTTTTTTTATTCGTGTAACGTATGGTATACAATTTGATCCAAAGTGTATACTATCAATTCACATTCTATAAGGGAACTTTTATCACAAATATTGTGCAACATATTTACAGCATCGCGTTTGTTAGTAACACATTCTTGACGTAAATATGAAATAAAATGTTTAAATTTCTCACTCGTGTTATACATATTCTGAGATAATATTAAATATACATGCTCGACACAATGTGCGAGATCAAGCATAAAAAGCAAGGTTGATGGCATCATGTACAAACATTTACCGCATAATGATAATTTTACTTTGTATGTACCATACAGTTTACGAAATTCCACATTCAGATCTTGAATACTTAGAGATGATGACGTAATTACCGACCGCAGGAGCTGCTCAATATTCTCGCGTCTGTCAATAAATGTCTTCCATGTGAGGTAGGATTATCCGGTTATTTCGAGTATCACCAATTGCAATTTCCACATGGGATACAAATCCTACGCTGATTCTTATGTCTAAATATTTATAAGCCGTGTTAAGGTATCTCCTTCCCAAGATGTAAGGAGTATAGCGAGGTTTCGAATGAGAAGATACACTGTAAAAGAAATAGAAAATAAACAATACGTTGAAAAATGTATAATATATAAAATGTGTGCATAAAATGTAATTGAACACAAATTTGTTGCCCCCCCCCGGTGTTTCATCCTGTTGAATCAGAACGTAATAGTTCATAGAGATTTCTTGAGATTTTTTCTCTCGGAGGACTTAGGAATAGCTGTCCGTCGAATCCGTCTCAGAGACGCGATAATGTTGTCCGGGTTCATCTTTTAAATAGTGTTCCCTTCCACATATCCCAATTTTTTTACATATCCCAAAGTGAGAATTTTTTTCTTTTTAGATACCTTATACTTCGAAGAAGAGTTGCGATATAGTTGAAGGATACCGGATATGAGGTTCTCGCGTAGTAAGTGCAATAAATGTATTAAATTAAATTGATTTGATCGTCTAAGTTCACAGCACTGTATTAGTGTTGCGAGTAAGCACATTTCGCAATCCAAGTTCTTTACCGCGAATCAAATGCATTATCGACAAACAATATTGTTTGTCCATTTTTTTTACAGAGAGAGAGTAATGGAAATTCACAATTCTCAATTATAAACGTTTTCAAGTATATATAATATCCTCACAGATGTGTCTTCTGCAGTGGCCGCAGTGGAAACTAAGTGACTGATCCATTGGAGAGACACGTATCATAACAATGCACTCTGACCATATCAAACTTTTTTAATCGATCCTTTTTTTTATTATACCAACAATAACGTATATCTGTTCCTATACTCTTTTTAAATAAGAATTTTTAGCGTATCACTGCGATTGCAATAAAATCACCCTTCGAAAACGTTAAAAACACGTTAAAACACGCAGCGTATTAAATAAATGATACAACTATATAGTATATAAAAATATAGTATATAAAAACCAAAAGATACAATCATACAGTCAGCAGTTTGAAGTTTCTTCAATGTTATATCGGTGTTATATGTTTGTGTATGTTTAATGTAAAAATGAATTTTGCATCTCATGAGAATGAAGTGATGGAAGAAGAAGTAAATGATCAACATGAAGAAATGTCTGACCAAGAAATGTCCGATGAAGATCATGCTTTATCAAATGATTCGTCTTACGGCAGTGACATGGAGAACGATGATGATACAATTAAAGTAATATATCGAGTTCAAGTAAACACCTTACGTCCTGTGAAAAAGATGTACTGCATTGAGTTCTACTATACTGATCATGGAAGATATTGCTCGTCATGCATCGTAAGAATAAAGCTCAATTTTCAAATCTTCGTGCCTTTCGAAAACATGATACCGACGTATGTGTAATTCTCGAAGGTTATTTTTGTTTGGAATGCAAAGATTTTTAAGTACAATTCATTGCATGCGGATGCCACATTAAGTTACCGAGAGAAATTAAAATGAAGAAAGCAGTCAAATCAACGTGCAATCTTTAGACAACACATGTTTTATCTGGTCGGTGCTAGCTTTGGTTTAGTCGGTACATCCAACTCAAAGTGATACAAATCGAGAGTCATCATATCTACACTATACGACGGTATTAAATCTTAAAGTCATCCAGTTTTCAATAACGTTGAGTCAAATTAAAAAATTTGAAAATCTCAACATGTCCATCAATGTGTACGACTTTAAGAAGTAAAAAGAAATGACGATTCTTCTTTTACGGCTCACCGATATGAAAAGGGACAAGCACGTCAATTTGTTTTATGTGCAGGATAATAACGCGGAGCACTTTGCGTGGATCAAGGATCTATCTCGCCTTGTAAGCTCGCAACTCAGCAAAAAAGAGCGCAAAAAGTACTTTTGCGATCGGTATGTATATACAGAGTGCGTCACCAAAATCCGAACAAATTTCAATTTAAATTTTTCGCTGTATCGTGCCTCCGCCAGAGGTTGTTGTTGGCGTCCGAGAAAGCCTGAATGCTTCTAGTAAACAATTATATTCTCAAAATGGCCGCGATGTTGAAACCAAGTGTGGAGTATAATCGAAGAGCTGCGATCATCGAAGGCCTTTGCGCTGAGCGCTCAGCAACGGAAATAATTTAATTCTTTGGGTATCCGAGATCAACTGTTTATGATGTGGCAAAATATGTGGCTTTAGAACAGTCCAATGAAGGTTTCAGTATGCCAGCTGAGGAAGAGGAAGAGTCACTCGAAAGAACGTATCACGAGGATCCCCACAGTCGTTGAAAAGGCTCAAGCGGCTGATTTCGGATGACCCAGGGCAATCATTGCGCGTTCTGATGGATGTAGTGAAACCGTGGATGGAAACTGTGGCGTCCGGAAGGCCATATATTTTTCAGCAGGACGATGTATCGGCTCATACGAATCATTTGATTCAAAATTGGCTCTCAGACAACGTCGATATGTTTTGTAAAGGAATTCTAGCCTCCCAACAGCCCAGATTTAAATCCTTTGGACTACTATGTATGGTGCGTAGTTGAAAGGGATGCCACAAACAAGTGGCATCCCAATGTATAATGTACTTTTACCGAGAGGCAATGCTAAGGATTCTTTTCGAAAAAATCAGATATTCATGGACAGACTATTTCGATTGAATTAACTAAAAAATCCTTTGAATATGAATAAGCAAATTTTGGGTCAATTCAATAAAACAGATCTTCCAACAGTCATCTAAATCACGTAGGTCACATACAATTTTTTTGCTATACATTTTCTCGTGCAACCCTTAGCAGTCAATCAGTCAGTGTGTCAGTATGTCAGCAGATTCTATCGCTGCAGTACTAGCTGCAAAACTGTGTAATTATATTGTGAAAAAATGTGCAATTTGCAAGAAACATTGGAAATTACATACGAATATCCGGTTTAGGTGAGTCTTAAATATATATGTGTGATCGTTTAGAAAATAGAAAAAAACTCACTGCATCAAACGTTAAATTTTTACAATCATTGAGCTTTGTCGTACGAAATATTTGAGATGGCCGATATCTTGAATATTGGAAGCGAACCGATCTTCGATGATCGCATCGTTAAGTTGGAGTTTCACACCATTCGTACGTCAATACGACGTTTGGACATAATGATGAGATAAGGATATCCATGCAAGAACAAGATTTATACTGTGTGAAAGCATTCTCTACGTCGAAAGTATTGTAGATTGGTTCTTCAAAGGAAGAAAATGTACAAAATCAGCCAAAGCTTGGATGTAATTGTATGGCGTTCGTGTTCGATGAAATTCGATATGAACTCAATGGTATGGAGATTGACCGTAACAGAAACGTTGGAATAATTAGTTTTATGGAGGATTATGCAACATTTTCTAATGAAGTCTCACATAGTTTGCATAATGCATGATTTTACAACTTTAGTGATACCACAAAAAGTCTAATGATAGACAACGGATACTTTAATTTTGGTGTGCTGCTCAACATGTTGTTGGGTTTTTGCGAAGATTACCAACTGTGGTAATTAACGCTCGTCACGAATTGATTTTGATACGATCGCGCAATGATAACATTTACATAATGGGAGATCCAGCAACAGAATCGATACTTGAATTATTCAAAGTACGTCGAATAAAGTTAATAAACTATCCATGCTACGAGCCTTGAAAAGCGGACAATATTTAAGTATGAGTTTCCGTTCTTGGGAACGAATACCCCCTATTGCTGAATATAACGAAACATTCCTGGGTCATCAAGACTGCGACTCAGCTGGAAAAACCACGATACGTTATCTTTGGTTTACAATCTAATAAAAAAAAATATCGTGACAGCACGTAAAACTTACTTCGACACCTGTAGATTAACTAATATGAAATTTTATCTAAACTGTGAATTTTATCCGTAAGATGATCTGAATTCAGACTTTAACAAAACAGCCGCCATTTTGTATGATATGTATTTACGTTTTCGTACGTTTTACTATCAAATCTCTCGTGAAAGAAATTAATCATTGTTGCAATTAAATTCCTTTTTGAGAGATTATACTCTAGTAACCACTGCTGACTGCTCGCGACAAACCGAATCCGTCAAGAATGGCATGGATGTGCAATTAGAATTTGAATTCAAAGAGAATGTATTCGCGAATACTACAGCCTCATCATATACAACCGCGTGATCGAATACAGTTCAATGTCCAATGAAGTACGCAAGATTACGTAATAATCGTTTTCGAAAGATACTCTCCCTCTTCTTTTCGATATAAGGAGATAAAAGTCAACATTTTTTCCTCGAGCACAGTCTCGAAAAGCCGTTCGCTATAACCATATACCAACATTTGTGGATCTGCAAGGATTTGTCGTTGGAATGAGATTTGTCGTTGGAATGAGATTTGTTGTGAAGGAAATGGTGATACTGAGAAAAGGAACTACTCTCTCATTACATTTTTATGTCCCATGCCATATCTTGACAAGATTCGAAAAGTCTTGCGCTTCCTGGTTGAATGCTTATCACCATGGATTGCAATGGAAAGACGGAATAATCCCGTACAACACGGCAAAATGTAATTATAATGATTATAGTCGGTGCGGTAGAGAATGACAACAATAAAGCTCTTGTATACGTTAAAGGACGTGAAAAACGTGAATGATTGGCTGATATATTTGATAGTGACATGATCATTGAAACCTTAGACGTTGATTACGAAGATATAGGATCTTTGAATAATCTAAATATTATTAATAATCTAAATATTACTATGCGATATGGAAAACATGCTAAGAATTGTGCGTTACAGAATTATTATGTATTTAAAATATATATTATGTGTTTAAAATATACAACCGATGGTCGCAACATCAAAAAGAATTGTATCAATTTGAAAAATAAAGTGTGAGATTTTTTTTTATATTTTTTTTTAATTTCTTTCCCCTTTCCCAGTAATTAAGAATCAATTAATAATATGATAGCTATTCGGTAATACGATTCAGTAATTATTCAAATTAGCGAATAGAAAGCGCGTATCACGCTTCGTCATTTGTTTTATATTATTAAAAATTAGTTTCTTTTTGACTGAGACATATAATTTTAACATAGAATTATTTTTTTCTTATAAAAAGATATCTTCCAGAAATATTTACGTTTTTTATCGTGTCTTTCGAATATGGGTAAACAAATCTTAGGTTAATGCAATAAAAACACCCCGCAAGGGGTGGGATCATTTCGGATGTGATCCAGCACCCCCGGACGCATCTTGATATGATTCCACTACAGGTATAGCGAACCCGCGGTACCTAAGCTCTCGTAATCTCTTCCCTTGCACTAGAAGAGACCGAGCATCTGAAATCGCACCCGACTTCTCGGATGACGAGGTGGGCCCTCTATAAAAGGTCCCTCTATCCCGTGGTAGTGGTGCGCAGCCACGGGATGAATGGGTGGTGGGTGAACCACCCAACAGCGGCTAAGTGGAGTGCAAGGACGCTAGTGACTATGATGATAGACGAACTCTTAAATATTAATTGAGCGTAGATAATGTGTATATATGTAAATAAACAGTGAATGGTATAAACTACGGATGATTTACGAAGACGTCTGACTTTGGTGGATTGACTTTGGGGCCATTGTGGAAGAGCTCTACGTGCGGCATGATTCTCCCGCGAAGTTGGCTCAATCGTCTATGAGTTAATTGTGGGGCAACGCTCCCTCTTGTGCTTGCTCGGGGATTTTTTCGAGTTTTGTGGCCTGGATGTTATGATGATGTGGTTCTCTTGGTCCTGATCTGGACTGTCTTGACGAATCGTCGAGATGGCATTAGTGGGCTTGATATGGACCAGGACTGTAGTAGCATGAGTTCCAGTGGGAAAACACTTCAGGATGTGGTTAGTCTTTATGGATTTTGCTGTTTGCTCCCTATCCTAGAGGTGTGTTGGAGATTGCTCGGCGAAGGTACGAGTAGTTCTGAAGGATGTCCAAAGGATGTCTACATCATAGGATATCCTCAAAATACCAGCCAGAGAATTGTGTTCTGTTGGTTATTTCAATAATAAATATATTTGAAATGTTATATATATTTTGATTTTATTTTTTTTTACGGCGTTATTTTTTGTGTTTTCATCATGTTTTTGAATATCCTTTTTATATATTTTTTTGAATATTCTTTTTAAATATATTTTTATTTTACGTCGTTTTTGTGACGTTACTTTTGAATATTATTTTTATTACTATTATTATTATTTTCATTATTTTTATTATTATTATTTTATTATTAAATTTTTATTATTTTTATTATTTTTATTATTTTCATTTTTATTATTTTTATTATTTTTATTATTTTTATTATTTTTATTATTCGTATTATTATTATTATTTTTATTATTATTTTCATATATTTACAAAATGTTTTTATGTAAAGATAAATTATACTCGATGCCTTTTTTTTTTACATTTTTAATGTCTTTCCGGTTGATTTCACGAATTTTTATTAAATTCTTGTTATTAGTAATGATACACTTTATATTCATATTGAAATGATAATATTATAATAATACTACAATAATGATAAAGCTAAAATAATTTTTCGGTCTTAAAATGCTAACTCTGCTAAGCTATCGCAGATCACGTTTTAAATTGACCAGCAATTTAACAATTTGATGCTTTTTCGCATCTTCGAACAATCTTAATAATACTGAGTGACATATTAAAATTTATAAATAATTGATTCCTACTTTGAAAAATATTACCACGTAATATCCGAGTCGAACCCGGATCTCTTGCTTTTCGGTTTAATTGTGATATTTTTCTAATACATAAGTATAATATTTGTCACACCACGATACCTATTGTTACTTTTTCATTTTTTTCCACGTAAGATATATTTTATATATTGATTAATATCTATTAATTTACACATGCTCTTATTCTATGTAAATACTATATGTGACGTTTGCGAGATAGTCATTTCCTTTTTTTATTCTCGTTCTCTTGCATATTTTTTAGTGATTGGTGGTAATTAACGCGAAATTAACTTAACGTTTTAAATGTGACAATATTTTTAATGCAACTTTTCGATATTCGTAATGAACATATAGAAGATGTGAAAAAGTAGAAAAGATGTGGAAAAGGTGTCAAAAGTGTGAAAAAGTAAATAGATAACATGGATGAGTAGATAGATAACATAGGCAGGTGATTAATATCATAAATAGCCAAATAAATAATGTAAATAGTTAAATAGATGAAACATCGGAAGGTGGATAGATAACATCGATAGATGACGTAGTATTATGTGTAGTAGAAAATTGTTAGGGGCAGCTTTATGTAATATGAGGCCCTGATCGGGATTTAATATTTATTAGGAATGCCATAAGAAAGGCTTTCTTACTTATATCTAATTAGGTCCTCATCAAGATTTGATAGGGATGCATCAAGTTCATAAGTACTTATTTATTAGGATTTACAAAAGCCTGGAAAGGATTTGTTAGAGATGCCAAGCAGTAGAGTATATGTGCTATATACAGGGAGATTCTTTTATCCTTAAAGGGACATATTCTGGCCGTATTCTGAGACGATTTTTCCTTTGGCAAAAATTTGTTCAAAACTTAATTATTAAGTTATAAAAAAAATAGTTGGCATATCACAAGTCAAATATGATAGGTAAGCAGGAGTGGCGCACTCATTGACATGCGGGTGCCTACGCACTCGTTAGATTACCAACAGTAACACGACACACGCCTACAGTACACATTCGAATTCTCTCTCTTTCTCTCTCTCTCTCTCTCTCTCTCTCTCATTCTTACGCATTCATTCATTCACTCAGTTATCTACATTAACATTACTAATTGTAACTTGAAAATAATATTGAAACATTTGTCATATTGCTTTGTATGATTCCATTAGAAACTAAGCGTTAAAAAATATTTTGTACAAGTATAGAATCAGACAAAATAATAGCACGACATAAATATTTGCAAATCGCATTTTGAGAAACAGACGTAATACTTTTTTTGTGAGAAATGCGACTGTGCTTTTTAACAATGAAGTTAATAACATGGAATAAACTAATGTCAATTACAAGTTAAAAAGTATAAACCATTAAACATATTGTAGAAAGTCGATAATTTTATTTACTTTACAGAAGTTGATACATTTATCAATTTCTAATGAAAGACGGATAAACAATTTTACGTCGAATGATTGTCTAAAACAAGAATTTATTGCAATAAATTTCCATTAAAAGTGTAAAAAATTAGAGCAGATATCAGATTACTTAAATATCAATTTCAAGTCAAAATTATTAAACACGTTTAAAGGTGTAGATGTGTGTGTGTCAGAGAGAGAGAGAGAGAGAAAGAGAGAGAGAGAGAGGGGGGGAGGCAGAGAAAAACATGTTCAATCAAGTTTAAATGTGTATACTCATGTAATATTCTGTGTAACTATTTGCTGATTTCTCTCACGATGAAACAAAACCATCTTGAGTAATTACGAAACTTTACCTCTTTTCTTCTCAAATTGGACCACGTCTCCACTCACGCATTCTGTTCATCACACATCTCAATACATTCACTTGATTGAGCAAACGAGAAATTTATTACCGAATCGATCAATTAATCACTGTGAAACTCTTAATTGCTACTAATTACTCGGCTCGTTAACATTAATCGAAGAAAGAAACACGTGTTTACTCGACGAATACATATAACATGTATTTACTTGACAGTAACGAGCAATTGGTGTTATTGTTATTATTGTGGTGACATTGTCGAACGTATGATTGGTTGAAGCGGTAGAAGTGCCTCAGAATGCAATTCAAACATGGAAATATCAATTAATATGATTTAGATTAATATAATTTATTGAAAAATGTTGCAAATGTAAATTCCTTATTATTTATTAAAAACTGCAAACGAAATTAATTTTTTTAAGTTTATATTCTCTGTTTTTATATTCTCTGTGAGTTTGCAAATTTAAAAAAGTTTAAAGTAAGATAAAATACTTAAAAAAATTTTAATTATTGCCGCGCAGCACTCACTACCATCTCCAATAAATTGAATTTGCGTCTACAGAAATCTCTAAATGCCTGTATTCAGTTCATTTTCAGGGTGAAGCGTGAATATATTATGAGGGCAAATCAATAAGTTTTTAGAAAAACATAATAAAATACTTTTTTTTTAATCAATTTATTTTTATTTCTCAATATTACTCTCCTTTCAGCTCGATACACTTGATTCAGCGATTCTCCAACTTTTTTAAGCCGTCCGAATAATATGATTTGTCCAATCCTTCAAAATAAGCCTCTGTTTCGGCGATGAGCTGCTCTCTAGTGGTGAATCTCTTTCCTCCGAACCATTTCATCAGGTTTGGAAACAGGAAATAGTCGCAGGGGGCTAAATCTGGCGAATATGCTGGATGGGGAAGCAATTCGTAGTGGAATTCATTTTGGCTATCGGTGCCGGGTGTGAACACGTGCATTGTCTTGATGGAAGAACACTTTCTTCTTCGCCAAATTGGGACGTTTTTTCTCTAAAATATTGTTGAAACGGTCCAATAAGGTTGCGTAGTAATTGCCATCTGATCGTTTGCTTCGACGGAAGGTAATCGATATGAATTATACCGCGTGCATCCCAAAAAATTGTGGCCATCGTCTTTCCGACCGACTTTACGATCTTCGCCTTCTTTGGAGTTGGTTCACTCGGTGAAGTTCATTGTTTTGATTGTTCCTTCGTCTCGGGTGTGAAGTAATGGATCCATGTTTCGTTCACAGTAATTAATCGACGCAGAAATTCATCTGGATTACATTGAAACATCTCCAAACGTTGTTTTGAATCATCACACGTTCACGCTTCACAGTGAGTAAACGCGGCACCCATCTTGCCGATAGCTTTTTCATACCCAATTGTTCATGCAAAATTGAAATCACTGTGCCATGTGATATGCCTGTGGCCTCAACAAGCTCGCGCACTTTCACTCGTCGATCAGTCAAAACAATATCGTGGACTTTATTGATGATTTCTGGCATAGCAGCCTCAATTGGACATCGCGAATGAGGTGTATCATATATGGATGTACGACCACGTTTATACTCATTCACCCAATTGTATACAGTCGGAAACGCTGGTGCAGATGTGCTATGAACATTATCCAACTCGGCTTTGATTTCTTTCGGCGTTAAACTTTTCATAAATGTTTAATCACTGCACGAAACTCGTTTTTTTTTCATTTTGCAAAAAATACAAAGATTCGCTTTAATCATCTACAGAAATAAAACCACGCGATGAATTCCGCTCAAAATTTGACAGTAATCAGCTGAAAGATGCTACTTGTCAAAAAGTAATGTGACATGACACTACGAGTGTCCTCTGACAGATTTTCTAAGAACTTATTGACTTGCCTCGTATCCTTTATTTCGAATGACTGCAATGGCTGAAGATAAATACATGACGCTCTTATTTCGTAGCCTGCCTGACTTATACCATTCTACATATAAAAGCCATTGAAACTACTTTCTGCCGATTTGAGCGTAAATGGGATGTCGCGTCGCGCTACACTAGGACCACACTCTCATTTCACCACAATATCAGACAGAATTTTTCAAACGTTCTTTCTTATGCTCCGCTGTGGAGCTATGGAATAGTATTCCTGCTGATATAGAAAAATGCGCCTTCCTTTTGCACATTCAAACGAAACATGTACAATTATCTAAGAAAAAATGCCTCTTGAAAACAAATCTTATATCACGTCACTTGTTTTGTACAATATATATATATATATATATATATGCACATATTTTAACTTTTTTTTATAACGGTGGGGAAAAGCATCGGGGGAGAGCCGAGGGTATACGGGACTTGCATTCGCTAAAACTCCACCGAGGTCCTACTTCGACCCTAACTGGGGCACCTTCGGGAACACGTGCAGCATACTCCCTAGGTCTACCGACCTGAGCCGGAATCCCGCCCAGATAGATTCCCACAAGTGAAAACCCAGACGTGCGCTGAGTGCAGACTGCCCTAACGGGTAAGGGAAGAGACACCAGCCTCCCCCCTCACTTCGTCCCCCGATGTAACATTGAGGGAGCAGAGTAAGGACTTCCGACCCCTGTCAAGAATCCCCATCCCCTCTCCCTCGGAGCTGGCGGGAGAAAGAAGAAATTAATGATCTGATTCCCCCCGTCGGCCTCGGAGGACCTCTCGGGATTTCTCCCAGGGAGACAGAGGGAAGAACATCAGAGAACAAAGCCCCCAGCATTTTCTTGCCTTCCAAGTCTATCTATCCGGGCTGCAGCGGGGGAGGGCCGAGAGCCAGCAAGCTGTCTCTAGTTCGGTCCCTCCCCAGGCCGCCGGCCGGAACAGGTTCTGACGGCTTTCGCAATCCTACGTCTCTTCGTGGGTGGCGGACCGGTTACGACCCCGGAGATAATCCTCCGATAGCCGCCGCTACCGTTAATGGAAGCGAAAACCACCAAAGATCCTTCCACCCTTTTTCTTCTCGATCCAGTCCGGAATGATTCCAGTCCAGTCTGGTTTCTGAGGCTGAACCGTTCTTTCTGTTTTGCAGCCGCGGCCGCTTACTCCTCCTCGCCCTATTGGGACCATAAGGGCGCAACGGGGCAGCCTCCGCGAATTACCACCCCCGCCCCCACCGCCGCTTCCGCGGCCAGCTCCGTCATCGTCAAGTTAAGGGACAGGAGTGGCTACTCTCTTCCTCTCCCTTTCCACGTCCTCTTTCTGCCTCGTAACAGTGTCGCAAAAGCAGGATATAGCGGTCTAGGCTCGTTCACTTCCAACCATTGCTCTAGGGCCGAAAGCGACAGGTCGGGATCAATTTCCCGGATCAGAACCCTGCGCTCTTCCACGAATATTCTTCTAACGTGTGCTGCGCGGAGTTCCGGTCCGCTAGGCAGTGATAACTGCGTCGTTGGCTGCCCCTCCCCCCAAATCCGGCACAGGTATTCACCGAAGCAGCCATGCCCGGTGAACACCTGCATCAGATAGAACGACTCGCCCCATCCCCTGTCTGCCCATTCAGACAAGCAGAGGAAGATGGTCTCTACGGTCCACACTTCGGCGGGTACTGTTCGAGGTCTCGTCTCCACTTCTCAAACATTCGTCAACAAGTAACCAACCGGATCGCTCCTGATCTCCATCGTAATGTGTCCACTTCTCAGCAGAATAGCCTTCATCCTGGCATATAATTCCGCCAGAACATCAGCCATAAGTTCAACCGGGGGGACACGGGCAAGGACCAGGGCTGCGCCGTGGGACACGGTCATATAGCCTCTGATGAGACGCAGAATCAGTTTTCTCTGCATACTTCGAAGCATGGTTCGGATCCGGCGGTTGGTCAGCGCCTTGCTGCACCACATCGGCGCTCCGTAATAGGCGGCATAGACGTAATAGGTGACAGGATCACGCCGATAAAGGCTCTCCTGATACCAGGGCTTGGACTGCGGAGGTTGGGCATCAGACTGTATAACGTATCAGTCCTTTTGCCCAATCCCGGGGCTATCATCGAAAAGTGCTTGACGAAGCCACCATCCAAGTAGAGGCCCAGATATTTGATCGTGTGCCCCACTGAGACATGGGTGTCTGATCTGGGCCGGCGCAGACGGCGGGGATCATATAGGCCAGATCTTTGATTGCGCCGACGACGCAGGCCACGTTCTCGTTGGTGACCGCCCTTTCCCAGGGGGACTCTCCCCCCGATCATCATGAGCATATCATCCGGCGATAACAGACGACATGGCAAGGGAGAGGGCCGTGCGCAAGACAGCGTTGTAAGCGACATTCCAACAGAGAGTCCAACATTGGTCACTGCAAAACGCCGCACGACATATCCCTCCCGCGCAGGAGTTCGGACTTGTCCTGGAACTCCAACCACCTATCAGGAAAATAGTCTCCCACAATGGAGACTAGGTAGCTAGATAAGAAGTAGTGTGTACTCAACTGCTCCTGCCGTTCCCAGAGGATGGTGTTGAAGGCGTTGGAGATGTCCAATAACCCAAAGCCACATCTCTCTCCGCCATAATGTGCTCCGAGAAGAGCAAATCTGACGAATAGCGTCAATCGTCGATCTGCCCTCCCGGAACTCGTACTGTCCATCAAACAGATTAAAAACGTCGCGGGATAGATGCTACACATTTTTATATTCACGAGCGCACTTATACTTGTGCGTATATTTATTGCTCTATTGCTATTATAATTTTTATTATTATTATTCTAAAATTTCA